>BHFT01044243.1:0-41745 GCA_004320025.1 Laticauda laticaudata
AGGAGGAGGAGGAGGAGGAGGAGGAGGAGGAGGAGGAGGAAGAAGTCACATCCATCCAGTCACATGGACATGCCCACCTAGCCATGCCCACGTAACCAGTTATAAAAATATTTGCATCCCACCCTGATTACATCCCATAAAAATCTTCACCAAAGCATCAATTGTTTAAGATCAGCAGAATAGTGCTATGCCATTTCGGGAGGGGGGGGGAGTAGACCAAGCCTTAAAATAGCTTAATAAAAAAATATTTTTAAAAAAGCACCATCACCATCATAAAACGGAGGAGCAAAGAGAAAATCAAAAGGTTGGCCTAAAGCAATCACTTGGTTGCCCTCATAACATCCACTTTCAATCAGCCTCCATTTTTTTCCATTTGGGTTCAAAAACTTTCGCCATCTGGCCACCCATGTTTCCAACCCCAAAGTCAGGAATTTTCTTCCCAGGACACCTAACATGGTGGGTTTTTAAAAACAGCAATCAGCATCATTTTAAATCATGAAATTCCCACCCAAATCTCATGCCGGTGTCCATTTTTATGTTTGGGTTCAAAAAAGGTTTTTGTCTACTTGGCCCCAGGTATCCCTGATCCAGGAATTTTCTTCTGTATCAACCTGATACAGTTGATTTTTTAAAGAAAAAAGAAATAGCCTTTTTTGCATGAAATTCCATTCTGAATCTCGTGCTTGCATCCGTTTTTGCGTTCAGGTTCAAAAAAAAAATTGGCCATCCTGTCCCTTGTGCCCCAAAGCAATATCCACCATGTTTTCATGGCAACAATATTTTTATCAACTTAATCTTTATTCTGTATTTAGTGATACAATAAATATTTATCACCAAGTTCTGTTTTCTTCTACTAAGGGGTTTTTGAAATCCATTTTCCCCCCATATAATTCAGAAATTCCACTTTGGGAATATGACATAGTATTCTGGCAGTTCCCTAAAATCAATATTCTGTGGTTTTTACAAGAGAATAAAAAAGGCACATTGCTAATTGAACAGAAGAAAGTTTGCTAGACTTGGATTTACATTAAATGTTAAAGAAAATATTGACATAATAGCTTCCTTTCCTGTATTTAAGTAAAAAAAAAAAAAGAAAAGAAGATTTAGTTTTTTTTCCAAATACGGTTTAAGGGAACGCTCATCTTAAATTCACCAAAATTATGGTAACAGAAACAAAACAAAGGTTTTTCTTTTCCTTAATATTCTGCTATGGGGAGATCATCTTAGATTCAGAGTGCCTTTCTTTTTGATTAAATACGGTATTCCTTCTTTGTCTTCCTCTTCCTTTCCAAATTGTTCTGTAATAAAATGAGGCTTCAGCATAATTTCACGGGTTTCTTTTTTTTTTTTTTAAGATGAAGAAGTCATGAAGGAAAAAGTAAAGTTAATTGTTTCTGAAAGCCTTCCTTTCCATATTTTCTAATTTCAGCTTTCTCCAGAAAAGGGATCTCAGTATGCCTCTATGGATACCAAATCAATAGAGTAGTATGATCAATAAATATCTTAGTTCCTGAGAATCTGAAGCAATTTGGACAACCATCTTGAGAGAGCCAACCTGAACATTGGTTAAGGAAAGATGAGAGGTCTATTTTTCTTTTTCTATTATTTTTATTATGCATTTTTTGTTATTATTCATTACATTTCCAAATTCATAATGTCAGTGTACTGGTTATATCAAGTCCTTTTTTACATCACAGTTATACATCCTAGTTAAAACTATTATTCTTGTAATCATAGAATACACTCTCTTTTGATTATATAGTGTTGTACATCATACTTATAACTATAATTTTCATATTTGTGCCATAATACGCTATCACCTATATCATTCTATACATTTAAAACTATATTCACGTACAGTCCGATAGTGGTATTGCTTACATTGTATAAGGACAAAAAGGAAACAGAATACTACTTAACATGGGATGTATTGTATAGTTGATTAAATAACAGATGCAAAACTTCGTTCTTAATAATGAAAAAAGATCAACAAAATAGAATTAAATACAGATATATTGAAATATATAAGACTACATAGTGAGAGGTCTATTTTTCCATGTCACTAGAATGCTTCTGGGATCAACCTGACAGTGAGAACAATTAATCAGTGGAATGGTTTGCCTTCAGAAGTTGTGGATGCTTAAGGAGGTTTTCAAGAAGATATTGGAAGCCATTTGTCCAGAAAGTTTGGAAAGCATGATTTTCAGAAATTATTATAGGGTAAGGATGTCCAACCTTGGCAACTTTAAGATTTGTGGACTTCAATTCCCAGAATTCCCCAACCAGTAGAGTTGAAGTCCGCAAGTCTTACATTTCCAAGGTTGGACACTCCTACTATAGGTCTTTTGCTTGCTTAAGCAGGGTATTGGACTAGAACAGGAGTTTCCAACCTTGGCAACTTTAAGACTTGTGGACTTCAATTCCCAGAATTCTAGGAGTCGAAGTCCACAGGTCTTAAAGTTGCCAAGGTTAGAGATCTCTGGACTAAAAAAGGTCTCTTTTAATTATGTTGTTTTGTTAAGGATGACCCAGAATTCAAATGTCTTAGAAAACCTACCAACATCCTCCCAGCATTCCTGGGGATACTAACTTGGTACCCAATTTTGAGTTTGGTGCCCACCTATGGATAACTTCCACCCAATAGCAACATCTGGCAAAGCCCCCTTCCTGGAGATGGAAGCAACAGCACAGGATAACCCAGTCTGGGTTCAGATTGGGTTAATTCGCTGCAGATCTCTGTTCCTTTCTCAGAAATGCATTCCAGATGATCCCTGCAATAAATTAATCTTACTCCTTTCCTGGGGTGGAGCCAAGCATCTTTCTGCGAGAAAGTAGAGGTTGTTATCACGGCATTCCCAGCACTCAAAGAAAAAATATTGCTTGCTCCACCAGCTGCAGTTCTTTATAGATAAACTTGCATTCATCCTTCGGTTGCATTCATCCATCTCTTAATAATGTCCAGATTAGATTATTGCATAGGAAGGATGCTGTGTCGGACGACCCGTGACCTGTCTACAACGTGTGGCTAAATTATCGACAGAAGCTCATGTTTCCTAAGCAAATACGTTTGCTAATATTTAAAAAAAAATATGGCTAATATTAATAGTTCCATGCTGCCTTTCTCAGAGTTCAAGAGGGTTCCCTTTTGCTTTCTTTATTACTTCTTCCCTTTCTTCTCACCATCCGGTGAGTTTGCTAGAGTTGAGAGATGGCATCCAGAGTTGTTCTTGTGCTCAACTGTGGTTTGCATTTATGATGGTTTGTGGGACTAGCTTGACCCCAGCTAAATAAGCAGATGAGAGAAGAAGAGATGTTAGAAAACCATCACTGATATTTCCCAATCTTCTATCAACTGAGCAGCTTGGCTATGAGGTCATCTAGCCAGAGAATCTGGTAAGTGGTATCTGCCATGTTGAATTTTTTGCAATGCTGCACAATACAAGATGCAATGGGCATTGTGGGTAATTTGATGTCCTGCAGGATGAGTGGGTCTCCAGCAAGGCATCTTCCTTGCCCTGAAGCCATTAATGTGAAGTTTGGATGCTTGTCAAAACAATCTTTCATTTATCATTCATGAATCCAATGCTTTTGAGTCTTTGATAGAGGCAATGAAATGTCCTTTGCGGAAAGAAACACATTGTATGACAGCTACAGAATAGAGATGTCCAACCTTGGCAACTTTAAGACCTGTGGACTTCAACTCCCAGAATTCCCCAGCCAGCATGACAACATTCAGACTTGTGGATGTGTGGGAGTTGAAGTCCACAAGTCTGAAAGTTGCCGTGCTGGCTGGGGGATTCTGGGAGTTGAAGTCCACAGGTCTTGAAATTGCTTAAGACTGGGCAGCCCTGCTCTAGAATGAAGGAAAAGCAACAGGAAGAGGCTTACATGCTTTCTTTCAGGGTAGAATTTCCTCCACTAAGACATCTTTGGAACTTGTCAGAAGCTGGGCATGTCTCCAAAGGTTAGAGAATGGGCCAGTATAATGCAGATTTTCTGCTTTTAAGGAGAGCCATTTCTGTCTCCGCAATTTTAAAGAATGGACTCGCTGCAGCTGTGAAACAGACATTTCAATCTGGGAGGGAGAGATCCCATGAAGTCGAAGGGGAACTAGCTTCAGCCCCTCCCGGTAGGGCTTCTTGTAACTTTCACAGTCAGAAATTCCACAGGTATTGTATAAAGCTCGGGATGAGCTAGTTTGCAAACCTTTGCCAGCTACAGTTTGACTCGCTCATCCCTATAGCCTCCTAAAATAGGAACATCCATCTATGGTGACTTTAAGACCTTTGGACTTCAACTCCCAGTATTCCATGTGGGCTGGGGAATTCTGGGAGTTGAAGACCACAGGTCTTAAAGTTGCCAAAGTTGGATACTCCTGCCCTAAAGTACAGGAGCTTTTTCTTCTACGCACATCGTTCAGGACCAGCCTGGATTAGCGCCAGTGGAAATGTTCTAAAGAGCAGATCGGGAAGATTAGAAGCCAAAGAGAGGTCCGTATTTTCTTTCCCATTTGTGTGTTTTGAGCTCTCCAACCTTTAAATGACCTCCTGTCTGACTTCAGCTGAGCCCAGAGAATGTTTAACTTGCGGTTTGATCACCAGCAGCAAAACAGGAGATCCATTATGAAAATCTTGCCTATCCAGCAGTTTGCTTTCAAGAAAAAAAAGAAGAAGAAGAAGAAATGCACAAAGTAGAGGGGAAAATAGGTGTTTATCCGGTTAGACAAGGATTGGCTGAGAAAAAATGAACGGATTATGACTAGTTCCTGTCCCATTTGTCAAAGGCTGGACTCTAATATTTCAGATTCTGCTCATGGTGATTCATATTAACAGCATAACAAGACTCAGAAGGGACCTTGTAGGTCATCTAGTCCATCCCCCCCCCCCCCCAAGCAGGNTCCCCCCCCCCCCACCAAGCAGGAGTCCCTACACCATTTCTGACCGATGGCAGTCCAATCTCTTCTTGAAAGCCTCCAGTGATGAAACTCCCACAACTTCCAAAGACAACTTCTGTTCCATGGCTTGATTGTTCTCACCGGCAAAAAAAAATATCCTTCCTTCCATGTTGAAAAATATCTCCTTGATCAGTTTCCATCCATTAGTCCTTGTCTGGCCTTCAGATGCCTTGGAGAATACATTAACCCCCTCCTCTCTCTGGTAGCCCCTCAGATGACATAGATGCATATATCTCTGTCAGAAGGATGGATATCTCCAAGGTGTGATAGAAAGATTTACCCCTGCACCTAGAAATCTAGCATATCAGGGATTGTTCTACAGCTTCCCTGTATTTCGACAGTTCCAGGAATTGTTTTGTAAGAGGGAAACATCAGTTATGCAAACTTCTACCCACAGTCTCCAATTAAGTTACTGAGTTCCTTCAATTGAAACTTCATTTTCATTGTTATACATGTGCGTCCCCCCTTTTTTGTGATATATTTCACAGTATGTTTGTGGGAACCATGATAAAGCAAATGAGGGAAACCATTTCCAGATCTCAGAAACTCCTATGTTTTCTCTTGAATATTTCCATTTAAGCTTTGGTCTGATAAACAGCATTCTATGTCATTGGTGGGACTTTACAAGGTTGACATTAATTATAATGTTTTCTCCTCTCCCTTCTTCTGCCTGACATGTATGTTTCTCATCCTCAGGATTGGTAAAGAAAAGCTTACTATACTATACTATACTATAAAGTGTGGAGCAAATGTTATAAATGGAGGGACCTGAAAGGGTGTTCATAGAACTCAAATAAGTAAAGAATGTGATAAAAAGATACAAAAGTTAAATGAAAATTATGATGTATAAAAATGTATATAAGTACATAATTGTATAAATATCTTCTTATTTCTAACTGTAAAGAGAATGGACAGAAATGTATGTCAAAGAAGAGACAGCACGTTCACTGTTTATAATGTTTATAATTAAGAAAATTTTCAAAAAAAAAGCTTTGAAACTGAAGACTTCAACTCTTGAACTCTTGAACTCATTGTTTGGTTAGAATAATTCTCTCTCTACTCCAGTGTTTGTCAACTTTCTTCACTTTCAGCAGTGTGGACTTCAAGTCCTAGAATTCCCAAAATGTTCACAGGATTTCTGGGAGTTCCACACAGCTAAAGTGGCCAAGGTTGAAAAATACTAGTCAATTTATATTCTCAAATAAGTCCTACAGAGCTCAAATAAGTCCTACAGCCTCTTCTTGGGAAAACATGGACATTGCTCCATGTGCTGTCCCAAAGGGCTGAAGAGCCCCCAATTGTGCAGTCGAAAGGGGAAAAAACAGCTCTTCTTGCAGAAAGTTCTAAGTGTCTCATAATGTGGTGGCTTGTCTGGACTCAGAAGCAAACCCAAGAGGCCACAGAAAGTCACCCGAGGCCTGGAGAACCTGGGAAGTCAAAACAACCTCCAGAAGAAGAGCTCAGCAAACCACTTCCATGCTGACCTCAAGTAAATTAGGTGGACAGTCCACAACTTTAACCTGGCAGCAGTGGAAGGAACCTTTGGTTTGACTTAGAAGAATGCAAATGTGTGGTTTGGTTGGGTTCCATGAAGACCAAATTTATGCATGCTTGTAAAGAGGTTTCCGTTGCAGGCTTCAACTCGGCTTCCTTCCTTCCAAGTGAGCTGGGAAAGAAGGAGAGCATTGTAGGAGCACCAAGCACCACTCCACATTCCCCATCACATCCATGAAGGCCTCAAATGGGGGAACAGATGTTTGCTGGTGTAGCATGGCTTGTATTGACGTTGATCTTTTCTACCACCTAAACAAGCTTAATAAGCGTGGCAAGAAAGGTCGTAGAAATGGGGCAAAGTTCACTTAACAAGTGTCTCGCTTAGCAACAGAAATCTGGGGCTCAGTGGAGGACTCCCTATATATTACTTTGTTGTTTGTATGTACAATGAGAGTTTATGCACCGGAAACTAATTCCTTGTGTGTCCAATCACACTTGGCCAATAAAGAATTCTCTTCTCAACTATTCTATTCTATATTCTATTCTATTCTGTATTCTGTTCTGCATTCTATCCTATTCCCTCTCCTCTTCTCATCTATTATATTATATTCCCTATTCTATTATATTTTATTCCATTCCATTCTATTTTCTATTCTATTCTGTTCTATTCTATTCTATTCTATTCTCTATTCTATTCTGTTATTCTATTCTCCATATTCTTTTCTATTCTATATTCTATTCTATTTTGTATTCTATTCTGCATTCTATTCCCTCTTCTCTTCGATTATACTATATTCCCTATTCTATTCTATTCTATTCTTTTGCATTCTATTCTATATTCTATTGTATTCTATTCTGCATTCTATCCTTTTCTATTCTATTCCATTTTATTCCCTCTTCTCCTCTCCTCTCCTCTCCTCTCCTCTCCTCTTCTCCTCCATTCCCTATTCTATTCTATTCTTGCCAGAATAATACCCAGATTTAACAGTTTACTTTATCTCACTAATGGAAGTGGAATTACTTAATTCCATTCATGTAGCCAGTCCCCTTCTCTCTTCCCCCATCCCTCTTTCCCTCCCTTCATGGAAATCAACATTTTTCAAAACAAAACTTCATGTGCTTTCTCTCTTTCTCCTTTTGCTTTTTTCAAAGCAAATCTTGACATTCGTTTTCTTTGGCTCTCTCTGGCGTGTTCTCTCTCTCTCTCTCTGGCAAAGTGATTTTTCTTTTGAAGTTTTTTTTTTAATTGACAAAGGAGTTCTTATAAATACATCTCTCCGAAGTAGCTGCTTGATCTCCAAGCATGTTCTGGACTCTGGAGCATTTGTGGTGACATGAAAAGAAAAAAGAAAAAAAGAGGAGGTGTGTGCTTTGAAATGTATGGTTGCCTGAAATCTGTTGAAAGTCTTTGTCTTCTTCTCCTTCATCTCAACAGATGGAAATGTTAAAAAAAACGTGAGGGCTCCAACTTTTGCTGATTGCACTTTGGAGGGATGAAGGGCTGGGAGGTTTGCAACTCTTGTTGCTCAGACGTTGAAGGGCTTGGATGGAAACACGTTCTTGGATTCACAAAAGATGTTGGATGGGGTCCCCAGTTTTCCAGCCTGGGATACAGCATTAGGCATGGAAGTCAGACGTGACAAAACTGGGCATTTGTGTGATTTCAGAATCCATAAATATGGAACTGAACACAATATTTATGGTTATGCAAAATTCCAGTCTTTTTTTTAATGGAAAGGGCTGCTTTTTCTAGAAAAAGATGCTATAAAGTTGAAGCCTGCATATGCTTGAATATACCTGTATATTTATGCTGTTATGTTTGAATATGCCTGTATATTTCATCTGTGTATACCTGTACATTTTACCTGTATAGACTTGTATATTTTACCTGTATAGTATGAAAGGCCTGTACCTTTCATCTGTATAGACATATATTTCACCTGCATATATCTGTGTATTTCAACTGCACATACCTGTATACTTCACCTTAACAGACCTTATAGATATATTTCACCTGCACATACCTGTATATTCTACCTGTATATACCTGTAAACTTCACCTGTATATACCTATACATTTCAACTGCACACACCTGTATATTTTACCTGCATAGACCTCTACTTTTCATCTGTATAGACATATATATTTCACTTGTACATACCTGTATACTTCATTTGTATAGACCTACACTTTTCACCTTCACATACCTGCATATTTCACCTGTAGACCTGTATATTGCACCTATATAGACTTGTATGTTGCACCTGTCTTTATAAATGCAAACATATAGATCATGAGCAACAATATGGGAAGATTTAGAAATTAAATCAGCATGGTACTTAAATAAAGTACCATGGAATTACGACAAGCAACTCATATAATTGCTTTATGTGTTTTAATGTTCAGAACACTAAAATGCCATTTTTGTATTATTGAAGCCTTCAAACATTGCACATTGGTTCTGCCAATCTGATGCCAAGTTTCTCCACCATCTTTCCTGGTGCATGCAAAAAAAATTAAAAAGTCTATCTTGCACAAAACAAAACAGGCAAAAATAATAATAATTTTTTCTGACCTGGTTTCCAGAAATGTGGGAAAGTTTATTTATTTCTCCACGCATTCCTGATTTGCAATGTGCACTCTAAAAATGCTGCTTAGATTTAGGCTGACTGAGCTCATGCTAAATTTAGCAATGATCTTTTAAACAAACATTCTTTATGCTTTGCTGAATGGGCACTGAAGCTGGATTAAAAGTCAACTGTATTTGCCTGGATGTTATTCACAAAGTTTCCTTTTTTTTTCTTTGCACTTGCCTCACTAGTTTGTAATCTGATGGAAACAAAGGAATATATGCCAGAAAAATCCACGTGACTTTAAACTTATACCGGTGAAAGGAAAGGAACCTCTGTCAAAATTTGCTCTCAGGCTTAGATAGCTCAGATTGATCTGTAAATGTTGATATCAAGAAGTAGATGTAAGTCTTCTACTCAGATAAAGGTCCAAGTGGCTTCAATGTCCCTCTAAAAAGATGCAAATGACCAGTTGACTGCAAGGAATATAAATCCTTCCATTCCCCTCCATCCAGTCAGAGCTGAAGAAGTTTCTTGGATGAGAAGCGGAACGTTTTTTCAAAAGAAAAAACAAGAAAGTCCAGTTGCTTCCTGAAAAAGCATCTTTGGGTTAGTCTTCTACAGTAGACTACTTTAAGACTTGTGGACTTCAACTCCCAGAATTCCCCAGCCAGCCTGGCTGGCTAGGGAATTCTGGGAGTTGAAGTCCACAAGTTTTAAAGTTGCCATCTTTGGAGATCTGTGTTCTAGTTAGCACTGCTTCCACATTATGATGATCTTCAAGACCAGGAAGAGATTGGACAATTTTCATTCTCCAATCCCTTCTGAAACCATTGATCAAAAATATGAATAAGTGAAGCCTCTGCTTAGTCTTGCTCATTTCTTAACTTTTATATTCTATTTCACTCTGAGTTCATTCTCTTAACCCCGTTTTATCCTCAGAAAAGTTCTGGAGATGAATAGAATGGTTGTGCTGACTAAACCAAGTCACCCAAGGACGATCAATGGTCAAATGGAAACCAAGAACTCCACCATTCTACCGTAATACCAACTTTAACCTTTCGACATACCTGTTTACCTCCTTTGTAGGATGATAGCTTGTGACCTTATAATCAGAGGTAGGATTCAGCTGGTTTGGACCGGTTCTGGAGAACCAGTAGCAGGAATTTTGAATAGTTCGGAGAACCAGCAAATCCCACCTCGGACTGGCCCCACCAACCCCATCTGTTCTCTGCCTCCCGTTGAGTCCCAGCTGATCGGTTGGGTCTCCTTTGGTTGCCCTGCCCAGGAGAATGGAGCTGGAAAGCAGGTTAGTGGGATGGGGAGGGAAGGGGGATTTTGCAGTATATCCCTTCCCTGCCATGCCCCCCAAGCCATACCCACAGAATCCATAGTTTAAAAAAAATTGAATCCCACCACTGCTCATAATCAGGCATCACCCAGCCACAATCAACACCCAACATTTCACATCTCAAAAAATGAGGATGCCATTGTGCTGGTGAGACCTCCCATCTTCTCTTTCTTCCTGCTCTTGCACACGTCCAAAGCATCTCCACCGCCAACTGTCCTTTGTCTTCGGGGGTGGGTGTGCAGCTGCTCCTTTTCCAAAGTAGAACCCATTCATAAGTCCACAGAAACAGCTGAAATTTTATTTTTAAAAAGACCCCAGCATGCGCCCAGGGGTGCTGATTGTGGGGAAGCTAGAATGAAAGTGCATTAAGGTAGCATTTGGTTCGTGCATTTTGAATTCTTTATGTACATTAAAATAAACAATGTGACTTTTTTTTCTTCCCAAGATAAGCCTTAGTTTTTGCAGAGGAAAGGGGGGAAGGGAAGAAGGGAGGGAGAAAAGATTGGAGGGAGGGAAGGGAAAGGAAAGAAGGAAGGAAAGAAAGAAGGGAGGGAAGAAGGGAGGCAGGAAAGGAGAGAGGGAGTGAGGGAGGAAGGAAGGAAAGAAGGAAGAAGGGAGGGAGGGAAGGGGAAGAATAAAAAAGAAGGAAGGAAGGAGGAATAGAGGGAAGAAGGGAAGGAGGGAAGGGGAAGGAAAGAAAGAAAGAAGGATACTAGTAATAAGAACATGCAGTTTTGCAAACATATTCCATTGATGTACATACAATAATACATCCTCATTTTGAGTTCTGGCACCACCACACATGCACCGCATTCTAATCCAAGGAAGGGAGAAAAACATAAGATGTAGGAAATTATATTTTAAATCACATTTAAAGCAATTCTTTAAGCCACACACCCCACCCCCAGGCCTTGAGATCCATGGAAGGATCTGGCTGATGGTGAAGCATTGAGCAATATCTCTGGATGGAGCATTTGAGACAAGGGAACAACATAGATTAGCCGGAACAATCGAGACCACCGGCGGAGGAAAAACAAACTGTAATGCGATTTTCCTTTCTTACTCACCGATTATCTCTTTTGGCTCCTTAGGATAATATCCAATGACCTGCCTGACTAACATCCAGTGGGGTCTCAAGGGAAAGAATGGATTTGTGGCTCATTCCTGGCCTATTTGCACAAATCTAATAATGTAGTAAAATATTCTCTTGTAAAAACAAAAAACAAAACTCCTATTTAAGAAGATTGGAATGGAAAAAAGACACATACCCAGGGAAAGAAACAATCATCCTTTTCTTTGGAAAGGAACCCAGTTTCCTTCATCTGTATTTCTCATCCTTCAGAGGGTGCTTTGGTAGAATAGAATAGAGAATAGAAATAGAATTCTTTATTGGCCAAGTGTGATTGGATACACAAGGAATTTGTCTTGGTGCAGATGCTCTCAGTGTACGTAAAAAAATTACATTCATCAAGAGTCGAGAATCATAAGGTACAACACTTAATGATAGTCAGAGGGTACAAGAAGCAATCAAATCACACCAGGAAATAGTCCATATAAATCGTAAGGATACAAGCCACAAAGTTAGTCATACAGTCACAAGTGGGAGGGGATGGGTGGTAGGAGTGGGGAGAAGATTAACAGGAATAGTCGTGTGCACTTTGTAAATAGTTGAACAGTGTTGAGGGAATTATTTGTTTTGAAAGGAGAACAGTGAAGGCTACAGTTTTTCACTCTAAAAAGGTAGATGGTTTACCCCCACAGAGGAAGCAAGCTCAGTTCTGGTAAAGGTACTTGTTGTCACATCTTAGGACACCTTATCTTAACAAAGTATGTGTGGTACCTTTTAACGGGACTTAAGTTTAACAGAATAACTATAGCTGGAAGAGACCTCGAAGGGTCTTCTAGTCCACCCCCCTTGCTCAAGCAGGAGACCTTATACCACTCCAGACAAAGGGATGTCCCGTCTCTTCTTAAAAGCCTCCAGTGATGGAGCAGCCACAAGTTCTAAAGGCAAAGTTGATAGTTCTTACAGTCAGGAATCTTTGTCACTTTAGTTCCAGTTGCTTCTCTCCTTGATTAGTTTCTATCTGTTGCTTCTTGTCCTGCCTTGAGGTGCTTTGGAAAATAGGTTGACCACCTTTTCTCTGTGACAGCCCCTGAATTATTGGAAGACTGCTATCGTGTCCTTCTTTTCATTAGATAAGACATATCCAGTTCCTGCAACTGTTCTTCATGTGTTTTAGCCTCTGGTCCCCTAATCATCTTGGTTGCTCTTTTCAGTAACCTTTCCAGAGTCTCAACATTCTTTTTTTATAACATGGTGACCAAAACTGGATGCAGTATTCAAAGTATGGTCTTACTAAGGCTTTATTTATAAAGTGGTATGAATACTTCACATGATCTTCTATCTCCCTCCTAATGGAAACTTGGATTGCATTGGCTTTTTTGGCTGCTGCCATCGCTTTTTAAAAAGATGGATACTCAGGGCTTCCTCGAACCTACCAAAGTGTTCTCCCCCGTGACACTAGAATCACTCAGAAGAAGGGCCTTCAGAAAGGAGGCGAGGTTGATCTTGGTTGAATACAACAGGGGTCTCTAACCACCGGTCCCCGGACCGGTACCGGTCCGTGGATCATTTTGTACCGGGCTGCAAAGCTTGGGCGCCGCCATCTTGTTTCGACGGCACTTCCGGGTTTTCGATTTCTTCCAGGTTTTTGGTTGGAAAGCGGCGTTTGGGTGCTGAAGGAATCCTCGCGCCTTAGTTTCATCGAAGGGGGGGGGCGGCTTTGAACGAAGAGCCGTCCTGATGGCGGTGGAGTCTTGCGTGACTCAGGTACCGGTCCGTGGAAGAATGAATAATCGTGAAACCAGTCCCTGGTACAAAAAAGGTTGGGGACCACTGGAATACAAGATCATCAGAAGAAGGTCTCCCTGTGTAGTTGCTAAGAGTCAACAGCCACTTGGTGGCATCTAATCCACCAGGGGCTTGGAGAAGACATTTGAAAAACGGACATGTTGAGTCCTTCAAACACCTTCGAGTTTTGTTGTCTCCTAAGCTTCAGGTGGGTGAGCCAAGCTCTGCTTCTAATCAGCTCAATCTGTATATTAGTAAATAAACACAAATCTCACCAAGGCAAATATGCAGCAACAATAAACCTTCGGTGGCCTTGTGACCACAGAAACCAAACCAAACATTACAACACACATACACACAGAGAGCAAGTTTCCACTGTTTAGAGATATCAGTAATTTCTTCTGCTTTCTTTGTAGAGTGTGTCCAACTTTCGGGCAACTCCAGATGTTGCAGGCATCATCAAGGGATGTCATTTCTCTCTGAAAATACCACCTCAGTCCCTACTCAAGGATCTGCCACCTCTGTTAACCGTCTTCTAGAAATGAGATTGGACCCAACACTCCCACATGGCCATGTTTATTTGCTGTGAGTGCCATTTGGAAATGTCCAGGAAGAAAATGCCCCCACTCACCTGTAGAATGGGGAAAGGTAGCAGAAACAGCTGGGCTCTGTTGCTGAGGCAGGAGGTCTATATACAGGGAATGGCAGGAAGGGAAGGTGAGGTTGGGTTGCAAATCCAGCTGTTCCTCCACACGCAGATGTGTCCCTTGGGATCTCCCCTTTGCCTGTATGGTGGGTGGGCAAGTAGGATACAGGCTGAGCCTGTGACTCATGCCCTTCATCTTAGGGTATGGAAGGAGTGATGGACGATCCTTGAAGGAGGATCCTTTTCTCATGGCTGCCCTATCCATGGGTGGCAGACAGGAAGACTTCATACAACTCAAAGCCTATGGTTAGGTTGTTTCCTTCCTAGCAATTTATAGCAGCTTTTAATGTTATTTGACCGTGGCTGCCACTATGGTACTTTGGCTGTCAAAAGGACAGAGAAGTGGCTGGATGGCTCAGGAAGACGTCATTGGTGAGGAAACAGCCTCATCTAATCACTTTTGAGCTATGCTGTTCTCTGATAGGTAGTGGAGCTGAGGACCTTCAGAGGTGGATGAAATGGCAGTGGAGAGGAGGAGGAGGAGGAAGATGATGATGATGATGTATCTAGTTGGTCATGATATGTTCGCAACCCAGCTCAGAGAGCATCAAAGACTCCACAGTTCAGCCCTGGGCTACAAATATTTTTTTGGCAAACAAAGGACTCTTGGCTTGATAAATATCAACTCCATAGGAGGAGGAGGAGGAGGAGGAGGAGAATGTTTAGATGTTGGCAGCTTCTCTTCTTGGAGACAAATATGGCCAGAATACGATTAGGTTGTGAGCTTAATAAACTCATATCATATGAGTTTCCCCAATCTTTTAGGAAACTACTTTGATGGTCTGAACTAGGAGTTAGAAGACTATGTTGGATCTGGAACTACCAAAAAAAAAAAGAAAGTTAAGAGCCAAATTGTAGGCCTGAGTTTATGTATATGCTGCTGGCCAGTTTAAGCAAACAAATGGATGGATGGATGGATGGATGGATCTGAACTTTGGTTAGAAAGCCATTTTCAAATTAAGTTTATTTATTCAACCAATTTACATGAATGTCCCCTGCCAGAAGGAACTCTGGATGAATTGTAGCTGTCGTGAGTTTGAGACTTTTGTACCTACTTTGTGGCAAACTAAACTTTCTCAGGAATTTCCCAGGCAAAGTTGCCTGGTTAAAATAAACCAGGTTGTCCCTGCTGCTATGGGTTGAATAAGAAGGGGAGGAGAAATGCGAACTCCACCCAGAGGGGTGTTTTGTAAATTGTATTTGTAAATTTTGTAAATTGGACAACAAAACACTGGCTGGATCATACAGAATAAAATCACATTATAAGTGGATCATAGGTTACATATTTAAACTAGAATGGCATCCCCTAGAAAACCTATGTTGATCTCAAAACATGATGCAGCCTAAGATCTGATTTGTCTTGGATGAAAGACCATCCAGGTTAGAGTGGAAAGTTAAGAAAAACTTCCTGAACAAATAGATAGTAGTGGAAATTCTTCTACTTTGTTGCCAAGAAAACTGGACGGCGGAGCCACATTGGTCACCCAAACTAATCAAGACTCATTTGAAAGAGACTTTAACTTTTAATATGGAATATGGGGGAGACAACAGTGGTTCCCTGAGTGGCAAACCTTTCCTCTCTCCTAGACTGTCAGTCCTCCAGGAGCCAGTGACCAAGCCCTCCTAAAACCATGAGGACTATCAACTTGAAGGTGCAGTCAAGGTGGGGTCCTGAGGACAGCGCCAACCAGCCTATATGTGGGCCCAGATTTGCATTATTCCCACCATTATCCTGGCCTAATTTTGCCCTTTGGGGATTCTCCGCCCATTCCTGCCCATCCCTCTTTCCTCCAGTTGTCCCTTGTCTTTATTCCCCCCATTCACGATTCAAGAAACGATCTAAAATGGCAACAGATAAAACAAAAGTTTATTGGCATAGGCTTTTCTTGCCAACCAAATCCTTTTGAAAACAGGTGTTTATTTTATTGCTTTCAAAGGTAAAAGACACAGGTAAACTCATATACCAAAACAGGCCTCTTTTTAGAGCAAGAATAAGATATTGCTTTTCATGGTAGGTTAAGGTTTTTTAAAAAAAAATTAAAAAGAGCACAGTGGCTTGCTATTATTGTAAAGCTACCCTCCGAATTGCAAATCCATTAATGTGGTCAGTGGTTTAATTAATCACTAGAATAAGGGCCCTAAGCCAGGAGGGTCATAATAAGAAGCAGAGCCAGTTTTTGAAAAAAAGGCACTGAAACAGATGTTTTCTCTCTAAAGCAAAGGCACATCGTTGATCCGGATTGCAAATTAAAAGCTGGAGGGTGGGGGAGAGAAACGGTGTGAAAAGTTCACTCCCAGGAGTCCCAAATTCAAAAAAAAACGCTCTACCTTCCGATATTGTAGGATAGGTAAAATCGGGACTTCTGCCACGCCTGGAACAGGTTTCCATTGCAAACAAACTGCCCTCCTTTTGAGAGCCGTAGCATTAAAGCGCTATTTTTTAAAAAAAAAAATCCAGAGATCATCCAGTCGGGCCCATTCCAAATGCCAGAGGCCGCAGGAATGGCGCAAAAAATAATAATAATAATAAAATCAATGCATAGACAGGAGGGTGAAATATGGGGGAAAGCTGTAGTTACCCCAAACGCCCTGGAGAATTTGGAATCGTTCTTCTACTGTTTACTGGTTTACTTGGGGAAACTGTCCTCCCCCGGGAGATCCACTTCCGACCCGCTTTTTCAACCCAGGATCGCGTGATTTAAGCGGGTTTACGGTACTCGGAAGGAAGTTCCGAGGCAAGCGGGCAACTTTCAATGCCGGAAATTCTCGGGCGGTAAAAGCCCGAAATCTCGAATCGGATGATTCGGCGGCGCGATCCGCAAAGCCGTTGAGCCGCCTTGGATCGCTTCCTTCTTGCCCAAGCAGAATCACTGCGAAATTCAGGGGCCGAACGGACAGGGGTGAAGTCCTGAAGATCAAGGGGAAAAAAAAAAAACTTGGCAAGTGACGGGTCGGGCTTGCACTTGGGAACCCCACTTCCAGCGGGGAGACGGACCTTCGCTGGACTGGGTGCGTCTTTCGGGGCTGAGCCAAGGGGGCGCCCGGAGCTGCAGCGCTCTAGAAGTGGAAAACCGTCTCCGGGAAGCGGAGGGGCAGGTAGGACAGGAAAGGGATGCCTAGCTGGTAGAACCGGCCGGGGAAGTGGGAATCCAGCACCAACGAGGCGTTGAAAGCCGGGCGCGCTTCGCTGCTCTCGCCAGGCCCGCCGCTGCCCACCAGCTGGTCCAGTTTGGAGCCGGCCGCGCTGGGCTCGCCTTTGGCCGGCGCCGCCAGGACCTTCCGCGCCAGGATGCTCTCGATGCTGAAGCTGCGAGGCTTGGCCGAGCCCCTCGGGGGTCGGAGCGGGTCGGCCCGGCTGGCAGCCGGCGCAACAGCAGCCCGCGGGGGCGCCTCGGGGCTTTGGAGAAGCCTGGCGGCCGAAGGCGCCCAGAAGCGCGCGGCGGCGGGACCCTCTCCAAGGCGGGGCGCTCGATCCTCGGGTCGCGGCGGAGAGAAGCCAACGGGGGACCCCCGGAGGGGCGGCTCGGCCGGGAACAGCTTGGAAGCTCGCTCTGCCGCCGCCGGGGCCTCCAACCGTCTCCGCGCGTCTTCTTCCTCTTCCTCTTCCTCTTCCTCCTCCTCCTCCTCCTCTTGCTCCCGGTGGCCGGGACTCGGCTTCGGCTCCTCCTTTGCGCCGGGCTGGAGGAGGAGGCGTGGGCGCTGCTGCTGGCCGCTGGGGGGGTTGGAGAGGCGCCTCTTGGGGGCTTCTGCGAGGGCGCCCTCCCGGTCGAGCCCGGCCTCGTCCGCTGCCTGCGGCCCGCCGCGGGTTTTCCTTTTCCTCCGCCGGTAGTTGCCGTGCTCGAACATGTCGGTGCAGCGGGGATCCAGCGTCCAGTAGCTGCCCTTGCCCGGGCGGCCCTTCTCGCGGGGCACCTTGACGAAGCACTCGTTGAGCGAGAGGTTGTGGCGGATGGAGTTCTGCCAGCCCTGCTTGTTCTCCCGGTAGAAGGGGAAGCGCTCCATGATGAACTGGTAGATGCCGTTGAGCGTCACTTTCTGCTCCGGCGCCTGCTGGATGGCCATGGCGATCAGCGCGATGTAGCTGTAGGGCGGCTTCTGCGGGGATTCCTGCCTGGGCAGCACCGCCGCCGCCGCCGGGCCGAAGCCCAGCGCGCCCGACAAGGCTCCCCGCTCGGCCCCGTAGAGGTAAACCATCGGGGCGGGCAGCTGGCCGGGGTAGAGCTGGCTCATGGCAGATCCGGAGTCAGTCCGGCGCGGGGGAGCGAGGTCCAAGGCCTGGCCGGAGCTGCCGGAGCCGGGCTCGCTGGCGACGGCGCGTCCTGGCCTCTGGCTCGCCTGCTCTCCTTCTGCCCCAGCTGCATAGCGCGCGTTTTTCCCCCCCAGAAGTGGGAAGGAAAAAAAAAAAAACCGAAGAGGGGGAAAAAAGAGGAGGAAGAAGAAGAAGAGGAGGAAAGAGGAGGGGGGAAGGCAACGTGCGATGCTTGTTGTAAGTTTGCGTTGCTGTGTTGACTTAGGGCTGGAAAAGAAACGGGCTGCGATAAACAGCCGCGGAGCGCGCCGCAGCCCACCCACGGCAATTAACGTTTCCCTGCGAAGGCTGCAGCCCTTCCACGTGGCTCGGCTCGGAGCGACCCAGGAGGGGGGGCTCCCCCCCCCGCTTGCGCCCCTTCATTTGTTTATAGCATTAGTCTGTTGATAAGTCTGACCACCCAAGTCGAATCAAGCTGTGTTTATTTGGAAAAATTTCCGGGCACCCAATATATAAACGCACCGATCTGATGTTTGAAAATCTCACGTCCAACCCGCCTCCTCGGCCGGGCCCTCCCCCCCCCNGAAAATCTCACGTCCAACCCGCCTCCTCGGCCGGGCCCTCCCCCCCCCTCCTCCCCCGACCCTTCCGCGCGCACCGCCCACCGGCTGGGTCCTTCCAGCGCCCCGCCGCCCTGGGAGGCTGGAAGGGAAAGACGGAGTCGTAGGCGCAGCTGAGGGCGGGGAGGACGCTTCCTTCCTTCCTTCCTTCCCTCTCTCCATTCACCTTCCTCTCTTTTCCTTCTTTCCTCCTTCCCTCCCTTCCCATTTCCTTCCTCCCTCTCTCCCTTCTTCCCTTCGTCCCTTCTCCTCTTTCCCCTTCCTTGCTCCTTCCCTCCTCTGCCTCCTTCCTTCCTTCCTTCCCTGTCTGCAGTCATCCTTTCTTTTCTCTTCCTTCCTTCCTCCTTCCCTCCCTTCCCATTTCCTTCCTCCATCTTTCCCTCCTTCCCTCCATCCATTCTCCTCTTTCCCCTTCCTTCCTCCTTTTCCCCCCTCTCTCCTTCCTTCCTTCCTTCCTTCCTTCCTCTCAGCCAGAAAGTTTTCTTCTTTCTATCCACCACCCTGATGGCAAAAGGCAGGAGGGGCTGGTACCTTAAGCCAAACCCCTTGAAGATAACCAGGGCAATCTCTGAATCTTCCATTCAAAATACCTCTCAACTCAGCAGCCCTGCACTTTCTGAAAAGCCTTCTCTTGTAACCCCTCCCAAAGGAATACCTGTCTCAGTGCCAGATGCTTCCATTCCACATCAGGCCGCAGTGGTGCCTTCTTCAGCCATCTGTCTTGATCAGTGGAAGTCCTCATGGGTGCCAAGGTCCACAGCTGTATCCCAAGGATGCCCAGTTTCCTTGCTTGGAAGGATTTTTTTTTTTCACCTGCCCTAAAGTCTTAGTCCATTCATTTCAGGGAATGGTGGCTAGATCCAGTCTTTAAAAGCTGGCAGGGGTGTGTGTGAATCATCCCCTCTTCCATTTTCCCTTCCCTTCCCTGACTAGGATAAACTGGGTTAATTGCTAACACATCTCACTTATTGAATTAGCATTTGGAATGAAATTGCAACGGGCTTATTCCGATGAAGCTTTTGCTCATTTGCTTGTTTGTCATCTCCCCAGTGCTTGCAGTTAGTTAATTACTTAGTTAGCTTTGTTTATTTCTACCAAATGTTTTCACTGGTACCCAGCCTCAGTGGTGTTAGCGCTCGTACACACAAAGGCCTTTTCCAGTTCCAAGAAAGCCCATGTCCACTTTTCCTCTTCCAACAACTTTGCTTCTAAACTCGCCTTTGGGGCATTCTCATTCTTGGGCCTGCTTTAGGTCAGCTGCTGCCGACATGCAACTTCTCCTGGTGAGCATTGCATGTGGCCAAAATGGATGGAGGAATGAATGGATGGATGGATGAGTGGGCAGAGAGAGAGAGAGAAAGACTGACCCAAAGTCACACAGTTGACTTTCATGCCTAAGGCAGGAGTAGAACTCCCAGTCTCTGAGTGATTGGCTCAAATTATTCATGTGCTCACTCCCACTTTCCAGTCTGGTACCTTAACTACTAGACCAAAGTGTCTGTCTCTCTCTCTCTTCACATACACGCACAGAGTTACCCTGCTGGCATCTGGAGAGTATCAGCTGCAAATATCATGCATGCCATATACAAAGTGTGAAGCATCCTGTTTTGAGTAGACTATTTCTTCTAGTAACCAGAGGCAGGTTTATATTCAAGCCACACCAATGCGAATTTGCAAAATGCCTGCAAAAATTAACCACTTGAGTTATCGAATGCATTTTCATGGATCACCACTTTGTCAGCTGTCTTGACAAATCCAAAATGGTTGTTCTATGGCCCTGGCAGGGAAACAACTCTGCTTTCAGGTTTGAATGGAGCAGGGATGGGATTCAAATTTTCAACAACTGGTTCTGTGGGTGTGGCTTAGGTGGTGGGCGTGGCTTGGTGGTCATGTTATTGGCTGGGTGTAGCCAACTCAACATCACTCAGATCAAGGCACGCATCTCCTTGCCTGGCCTCTCGTGACTGTGGGGATGCTGCAATAGTCGTAAGTGTGAAAAATGGTCATAAGTCACTTTTTCCAGGGCCATTGTAACTTTGAATGGTCACTCCACACAAGCAAAGTACGAGCAAAGGAGTGGGAAAAACTCCAGAGACGTTCCTGAGACAGGAAGTCTAGTCCTGCCAAGAATGTAACAAGGGTTAACAGGGAGGCAGTTTCTGTAAGCAACACCAGAATGTTTCCTTCCTGCCTTCCTGACAGGATTAGGCCAGTCATTTCTTCCAACAACCGGTTCTCCGAACTGCGTAGAATGTTAACCGGTTCTAATGAATAGGTGCAAACCAGTAGAATCCCATCCCTGGAATGGAGCTGAGCTTGAATTCACCCTTAACATTCCTTTCAAGGTTTTTCTTTTTCTTTTTTACCAGACAGGTACATTGCCTAGCTTTGGAGAAACAAAACAAACCACTCCAAAAACTGGTGAAGGACAAAATGAACAGCATTATAAACAGCCTGGATGTAAAATCATGTTAGTTTAATTTTTGCATTGAATACAATTGCTCTCCAATGATTGGGTTGTTTTCACCTTCGATGGCTTTAAGAGAAAAGACAAGTCAGCAGCAAATTTTATGGAGATTTTTCTGAGAAAGTCTCCCCATCTCCCTATTTTCATAAATGCTAAAGTCTGCAGGTAAAGGCAGTAATTCTCAACCTTAAAATGTATGGACTTCAACTCCCAGAATTCCCTAGTTGGCAGCTCATCCATAGCCCATCCATTTTTCATTTTGTGAGTTTCTTTCACTCACAGGAAAAAGCATGATAGGATCACATATACCTCCCTGGTCTCAATCTGGCCAGCTCATGAGACTGTAAACTCAGGTTTAACCTCCCTCACAAGTTCTGCTGAAGAACGATGAACAATTCTGCAAACACGCATTCCGCTCAGAAAGCCAGCTTCATCCTGGACATCAGTTGAGAATAAGATAGCATTAAAGGGTGGTAGAGGCCTTGTGTGGTGGAGAACATTCCAAGGCAACCAACTTCGGAGCAATGAAAGGTCTCCAGCTTCATGTTCTCACTCACACTTGAGTGAGTCCTAGGCCGAACGACCTCCTGAGCAGAGGTGGCATTCAGCTGGTTCTGACCGGTTATAGACAACTGGTAGCAGAAATTTTGAGTAGTTTGGAGACCTGGCATATACTACCTCTGAGTGGCCCCGCCAACCCCATCTATTCTCTGCCTCCTGAGTCCTAGCTGGATCTTCTTTGGTTGCCCTGCACAGGAGAACGGAGCTGAAAAGCAGGTTAGTGGGGTGTGGGATGGAATGGAGATTTTCCAGTATCCTTCTCCTGCCACATCCACCAAGCCACACCATGCCCAGCAAGCCACGCCCACAGAACCATTACTAAAATATTTTGAATCCCACCACTGCGTCCTGAGGTCATTGAAAAGCTCAGTTTGGTTCTAGTGCAGGGGAATCCAACTTCGACAACTTTAAGACCTGTGGATTTCAACTCCCAGAATTCCCCAGTTGGCATCACTGGGAGTTGAAGTCCACAGGTCTTAAAGTTGTTGAGGTTGGACACTTCTGGTCCAGTGAGAAAAGTCCTTGCTTGGAGGACAAAATTAAAACCGGGTCCATCAATCATCTTCCAGGGGTGTCTTGATTGCTGTCTTTGTCGAAGGCAACCAAATATCTTCTAACTTCAAGAAGAAGCCACATGGCCTTGTCTGCTTCCATGTTGGCCACCCAGGAGGCAGTTTTCTCCTACCCAGCCTTCTCTCCTCCTTGCAAAGCAAACTCAAGCAAAGTGGTCTTGTAATTGTTTGATATTCAGCCTCATCCTATAATAATCCAAACTTTTTTGGGGGTGGGGAAAAGGAGAAGGTATCCTTTGATGGTATTTGAGGACAGATTATTATTATTTATTTATTTTGTAATTACCTCCATTCCGGGGTCATTCGGGGATGGGGAGCTCTCCCAAACGTCATTAGAAAGGGAACACTTAACAATGTTTCCCTCCCAAAAGAGGGAAAAGAGCCTGAGTATTTGTGATCTCCAGCCTGTTGCTTTACATTATGTACTTTCCTGTTTACAAGAGGAAAAAAAGGGGGGCAAATTTACAACAACTTTACAAGAGCACACAGCTGGATGATGATTATATAAAGCTTCGGGGATGGTTAGCTTTTGTATAAACTTTCAGTGGGTCTGATATTTATCTCTGTTTTTATTTACTGGCGTCATACATTACTTCAAAGATGGCTGCAGTTCAGGGGGAAAAAAGGTGTGTGCGCAGGCACATGTGTGTTGTGTGTGTGTGTGTGTGTGAGGGTTGGAGAGAGACAAAGGATTTGACACAGGCCTCCATTCACTTTGTGCACCTTTCTGCCTTCCCCTTCTCTGTCACCTCTTCTCAAGCCTTTCCCTAACTTTGAAAATGGCCTGAAATATGACATCCCAAGCTCTCCTCTATTGAAATCATCAAGTTACTAGTCCCTTTGAAACTCCAAAACTCTCTACTCTTTGGCCCGAAAGTCACTGAGCTAAATCTACAGAAAACTCACTCACATATCTCTCCCCAAGCCCTGCCCTAAAGCTTGAAAAAGGCGTAACATATGACATCCCAAGCTCTCCCTCCACTGAAATCAAGTTATTAGTCCCTTTGAAACTCCATCCACCATCAGAATAGAGCTGGAAAGGACCTTGGAGGTCTTCTAGTCCAACCCCTGCTCAAGCAGGAGATGCTATACCATTTCAGACAAGTGGCTGTCCAGTCCCTTCTTAAAAACCTCCAGTGATGGAGTACCCACAACTTCTTGTGGCAAGCAGTTCCACTGGTTAATTGTCCTCCCTGTTAAAAAGTTTCTCCTTAATTCCAGGTTCCAAAGCTCTCCACTCCACTTTGGCCCCAAAGTCACTGAGCTAAATCTACAGAAAATTTGCCCACATAGCTCTTCCCAAGCCCTGCCCTTACTTGAGAAAGGTGTAAAATAGGACATCCTAATCTCTCCTTTGTTGAAATCATCAAGTTACTAATTCCTCTGAAACTCCAAAACTCTCTACTCTTCGGTTTAAAAGCCCCTGAGCTAATTCTACAGAAAATTTCAAGGCACATCGCTCGAAGTTTGTTGAAGCTGGCACATCCACATCCCCTTACCTGTGCAAAATATATTCATTATTTGATCGAGCTTAAGACATGTGGACTTCAACTCCCAGAATTCCTCCTCCAGTCATGTTAGCTCAGGAATTCTGGGAGTTGAAGTCCACAAGTCTTAAACTTGCCAAGTTTGAAGACCCTTGTGAAAGATGATGGATGGATGGATGGATGGATGGATGGATGGATAGAGATGGATGAATGGATAGATGAGGAGATGATAGACAGACAGACAAACAGACAGATGATAGATAGATAGATCAAGGAATCTTCAAGCTTGACAGCTTTAAGACTTGTGGACTTCAACTCCCAGAATTCCTCCTCCAGTCATGTTAGCTCAGGAATTCTGGGATTGGAAGTCCACAAGTCTTAAACTTGCACAGTTTGAAGACCCTTGCCTTATACTTTATGGTTTCCTTAAATAGAAATGATATCTCTTGTCCCTTGCATCAAGAGCTAGAGTTAAGAAAACTGGTCCATTGGGAACAGAGGTGGAATGATTCTCTGGGAATGATAAAAGTACAATAATAAATTTAATACATCTGGTCCTTGACTTATGACCGTTGATTTAGTGACCATTCAAAGTTACAACGGCACTGGAAAAAGCCATTTATGACCAGTTTTCACATTTACAGCTTTGTAGCATGATAAGGTGATCAAAATTCAAAGGCAAATACACTGGAAGAAAAACAGGTAAAAGAGATGATGGTGACATGGGCTAGAGATTTTGGATATAGCATAAAATTATGCAAACCTTATGGGATATGAACAAAAAGATTACACTTGCCACAGCATACAAGGAGAATTTATTTAAAATGTTTTACCAATGGCATCTCCCACTGACTAGGCTGACTAAGATGTATAAGAATCAATCCCCAAAATGTTGGAAATGTTTAACAGAACAAGGTACATATTATCAGGCATGGTGGAGCTGTCAAAAAGCACAAGAGTTTTGGCACAGGATTGGGAAACGTTTCGAAGAAATGAGGGGATTTAAAATAGACCACAGACCAGAATGTTTCTTTATTGGGAATTGTACCAAAAAATACAATAAGGAAGAGTTATATTTGATAATTCACGTCATCACTGCGGCAAGAATGGTATTTACCCAGAAGTGGAAAGAGAAAGAAATTCCTAGTTGAAGATGAAGTAATAAATAAAATTTTGACTTGCGCTGAAATGGATAGGCTAACACTAGAGATGAAAAATAAGGATGAATTGGAATATTATATAATTTGGAATAGATTTTACTATTGGTAAGGATCGAAAGGAAGGGTTTAAGATGAAAAAGAATTGTTAAGAGAACATCTGTGATCTCAAGACTTACATAACACCAAGAGTGTTGGAAGATGTAAATAAGGATGAATAAATGTGTGTGTGTATACAAACACATTTTGTATACACACATACAAAAAAAAGTATAAAAGATCTATATTCTATTATATTTCACTAGGCTGATGACCCAAAGTTATGCCAAACCAACACTACATTAAATATTTTTTAGTTGTTATGTTTAATAAAAATTATTTTAAAAAAAATTAAGAGGCCTGGCAACTGGCTGATACTTATGACCACTGCTGTGTCCCAAGGTCATAGGCAATCCCCCTTTTGCCACCAAAGGAATCACTGCAGTTGTTAAATCAGTAACACCATCATTAAATGTATCTGGCTTTTCTGGTCAGAAGGTCACAAAAGTTGATGACATGACACATACCCCCAGGGACATTGCAGCCGTCATAAGTACTATATAAAGCTATCAAGCATGGAAATTTTGATCAGGGGACCATGGAGTTGTTGCAATGGTAACAGGGGAAAAAATGGTCATGTCACTTTTTTTTAGTATTATCGTAAGTTTGAACAGTCACTAAAGGAAGTGTTGTAGGTCGAGGACTACATGTATAGAAGGCCAACTCACACGTTCTTCACAGTCCCTTAGCAATTCAATATGCTGAGGGGGTCCCCAGGGGTATGTTCAAAAATGTCAACATGGCCAACCCAAGGTCCCTCTGAATTAGAATAGAGCTGGAAGGGACCTTGGAGGTCTTCTAGTCCAGCCCACTGCTTGAGCAGGAAACTCTAGACCATTTCAGACAAATGAGTGTCCAATCTCTGCTTAAAAACCTCCAGTGATGGAGCAACCACAACTTCTTGTGACAAGCAATTCCACTGGTTGATTGTCCTCCCTTTTAGGAAGTTGCTCCTCAATTCAAGGTTGCTTCTCACCTTTATTAATTTCTACCCATTGTTTCTTGTCCTGCCCTCAGGTGCTTTGGAGAAAAGTTTGGCCCCCTCTTCTTTGTGACAACCCACCCAATATTGGATATCAAATATTTATTAAAGTACCACCGATGCTGTTACAGATTGGTTCCCAGCAGGCATCCAAGTCAACCCTAGTGATTTACTCTATCTTGGTAGCATCACCACATTTATCTAGTTGTCTGTCTGTCTATCTATCTATCTTTCTTTCTATCTATCTTTCTGTCCATCTATCTTTCCATCATTTATCTATCTATGTATCATCTACCTATCAACCTATCTTTCTTTCTATCTTTCTGTCTTTCTATCATTCTATCATCTATCTATCGCTAGCTAGCTATCTGTATCTGTCTGTCTAGATGGCTATCTATCTATCTATCTATCTATCTATCTATCTATCTATCTATCTATCTATCTATCTATCTATCTATCTATCTACCTGAATACTGGAATACTGCTATGGTGTCCCTCCCTAGTCCTTCTTTTCTCATCCAAACCTGTNTTTTTTTTTTTGGTGTTTTTTTTTGAACCATGCCCTCCCAATAACTCTTCAGTCGGCCTGGGCAAAGGCTCACGACGGGGGCGAATGCAGCCAAACCAGGATCAATCCTGGCTAAGCCGGCCGACTACCCACCCTGGTCTATATCCACCCTTCCTAGGAAATCGCGGGCTAGCAAATGCGGGAGGGTTGCAAGAAGCGAAGCCGATTGACGGAGCTTGGGGACCTGACACGCCTCTCTTTATAAGTGCGATGAAGCCGGGTGCAGCAGAAAAAGGGAAACACGCGAATTTAGGGGTGGGGGGAGAGGGACGGAGCAGGCCAGCCAGGCAAGAGAAAGGAAAACTTTCCGATCCCTTGATAGGACGTTGGTCTCTGGGAGGAACCCCATCGTCCCCCCAGTGAAAACCCACGCGCGGGGAGCCCACGCCGCACTCTTTCCGACCCGCGTCCTTGAATTAAATGAAGGGGATCCCCCTTTGGGGATAAAGACTTCCCGATATTTGCCTCGGCTGAGCCAGGAGGGAGCAAAAAAAATGGGGTTAAAGAAGTTGGGAGAGCCGGTGCTCCGAATGCCTCCCCTTCCCACCTGCCGCTTCCAATGCCAATTCGGATCTTCGAGATCCAATTCGGATTCAAAGATCCGGAGCGGCAGCGAAGGACTGAGCCGCCCTTTCCTCCTAAACTGACCGTTTCGCGAGAGGAACTTCGGGCTGGAAATCGCGCCGCTCTCCTTCCTTCTTGGAAACGATTCAACAAAAGCCAAGAAAAGAGAGAGAGAGAGAGAGGGAGGGAGGGAGACAGGGATTGAGAGAGAGAGAGAGAGAGAGAGAGAGAGAGAGAGAGAGAGAGAGAGAGAGAGAGNAGAAAGAAAGAAAGAAAGAAAGAAAGAAAGAAAGAAAGAAAGAAAGAAAGAAAGAAAGAAAGAAAGAAAGAAAGAAAGAAAGAAAGAAAGACAGACCTGAGTTAAAGAATAATCCGCATTATCGGACGGGGCAAAAAGAATAGAATCCGACTCCGGAACCAGTCACGGAAACCGGTCCACGTCGGAAAGGAGAGAAGACAGAACGCGCCACGGCCCCGCACGACCGAGATATACGGTATTTTCAGAAGCGCCAATCAGAAACCTGCGAGCTCTTGATTGGCCCCTGGGGAGAATCTTCTTCTCCCTCTCCGAAATCTCGTCCTACCGCCCGGATCGCTTACTGGCTGGAAAGAGAAAGTCCGAAGCTGCTTCGCTTTCCCTTTTTTCCCCCCCGCGATACTTCAATCAGAATGGAGCTGGAAGGGGCCCTGGAGGTCTTCTAGTCCAACCCCCCCCTGGATTAAATCGCGGTTGGTTTGAGCGCATCCTTGAGGATCAGAGAGGAAGGATTCCCGGGAGATCTGCTCGTCCGGGAGAGACTCATGACTTCAGAGAATCGAGCCGAGCGGGTCGTGCGGACTCAGCCTTCGGGTTTCGCTTGCCCTGCTTCGATGCAAGGAATCCGGTTTGGAGCGGGGCTGAGACTGGAATTCCGGCCTCTCCTGATCCGGTTCTTAACTGCTGCTCCACCCCCGGGACCCTAAGATTAAGAAGGACATTTCGCTTAAAGGCAAAACGTTGCGTGCCTAAGAGCCTGTGGCGTAAGATGAGACAGTGTCTAATTTATCCAGGAATTGTCTACTTCGCTCAGAGCTGCAAGAGACACAGAGACAGACAGACAGACCCGTTTTCTTCCTGCTTCACTCTCGCAGAGAAAAGGGGAAAGAGTTTTAAGAGGATGGAGAAGTCTTCAGATCTTGCAAATATCACACAATGGCACCAATCCTGATTTTAGAAGGGGAGGGGTGGGTGGGTATGTTGTCCCCGTGACCTGCTCATCCCAACGGTTCTAACACTCACAATGGGAACAGGGGTGAACATGCATTTGGGTATATAATGCTGTAGGCCTTAATAACAGACCTAGTTATCAGTCCTCTCTTAAAGAGTTATCCAGAGAGAGCAGGAGTTCCCTCAACCTTGGCCATTTTAAAACATGTGGACTTTAACTTCCACCTGCCTGTTAGGTGACTGAAAAGATTCGTGTGTTCATATAATAAACACACAAGTGTGTGTGTGTGAGAGAGAGGGGGGAGAGAGAGAGAAAAGGAGGAGGAGGAAGGGAGGAGGAGGAGAAAAGAGGAGAGGAGAAAGGGAGAGGAGGGGAGAGAAGGAGGAGGAGGAGGAGGAGGAGAGAGGAGAGATCCATGTCATGATTCCCTTTAAAAGTCTAGAGTTGCAATTTTATTTTACTATTTTATTTATCTTGCCTCTATTATTTTTATAAATAACCCAAGGGAGTGAACATTCCTAATACTCCTTCCTTCTGCTCCTATTTTCCCCAGAACCACAACCCTGTAGGGTGGATTGGGATCAGACATAGTAGTTTAGTGAATCTGGGTCAGAGTTGGCTTGCTTAGGGATGGGACACCACCCGGAAATTCCAGGGCTGTTGTCTTGATCAGAAAGGTTGGTTTGGGTTTTTTTTTAAAGCAAACAATGAGAAATCATCTTCCTTCTGCCAAGAAAAATGGCATGGATGTGACCAACTCAAAATAGACTTACCTTAATCATTGTTATTTATGGTTTTTCTCTGCTTTTTTAGTGGATCTGAATGGATATTATTACTGTATCCTGCCAACCATCCAGAGCTTTGGAGTGGATGGCATATACATTTTCTAATTTAATAAATAAACAGATTTGAGTCCGACTCCACAAATGGGTAAGCCACAGACCACACACAAATGGTGCTTGATGGCATCTCTCTTTGGCCTCCAGGATGTTCTTGCTTTGCACCATTTCCAAGCCACCTTTGGACACACGGCTGTGCTTGAGAAAGGTGCAGAAGACAGAAAAGGCACAGAAAAAAGACAGTGTGCATGGACACAGTTGTGTGTTTTACACAAATGCATGTATGGCCCCCAAACCACTAACTGGCACTACCTGTCTCTGGTTTGGTCCAAGCCTCTTTCCAGGGCATCTGAATCACTTTTCAGGCATTTTCCCATCTACCTGTCACATATTTTCATTTACTAAACCAGATCCCCAGGTCGCAGGGCCAATAGCAGTTAAGGAGAACTAAGTATCTACAAATGCTCTCTTAAATTTGAGATACAAACAAGCCAGGTTCAAAGCTAGAAGAACAACGAAAGGAGAACTTAGAGAAGAAAGTCATGAAACCAAAGAAAAACCTAAAAGTTGCATTCCCACAGCGGGCTAAATTTGG
The DNA here is from genome assembly GCA_004320025.1 of Laticauda laticaudata. Lineage (NCBI taxonomy): Eukaryota > Metazoa > Chordata > Lepidosauria > Squamata > Elapidae > Laticauda > Laticauda laticaudata. Next base: position 29,899 of record BHFT01044243.1, read on the forward strand.
CTAGTTGTCATCTCTGCCATTTTGTGGGCATCGTTTGGGAAGTTGGTTAATTTATGATTTGCCATGCAGTGCGAATCCAGGAAGTTCTCAACTTACATCCATTTGTTGACAACAGCACTGAAAAAGGGACTTAGGAACAGTCCTTACACTTATGACTATCACAGCATCTCCAGAGGTCATGTGATAAAAATTTGGTCACTTGGTAACCAACATGCACTTATGAAGTTGTAACATCCTGGGCTCTGCTAATCACTCTTTTGAGAGTGTCCCAGCCAGCTTCGGACAAGCAAAGTCAGTGAGGGAAGCTGGAATAGCATAGCAGCCACTGTGATTCACTTAATGGCTGCAGTGATTTGCATTAACAGCCATAGCAAGCAAGCTTATAAACCTGGGTTCAATTCACTCCACTGCCATCTTGCCTCGCGATGAGAATTGTGGTCCCAATTGTGTCATAATTTAAGGACTGCTTGTATTGGGTTAAGCATGATGTGTGAATGTGGTTTTCTTCTTGGAGACCAAGAGGTTAGCGGAACACGAATTGATCAAGAGTTTGACCCATTAAAAAAAGCCAGCAGAGAAGAGAAAAAAGATTTAAATCCACCTGCAAACTCCGGTGTTTGTTTTCTTTGGGGAATGCATTTATAAAATGATTAAAAGGGCTATTTTTAAATCAAGCGATCTCAAGGCAAGTCCCTCCTAAAAGGAAGCCCGATCTTACTAACAAAATGAAAGTTCATTTAAATAGCCGAGTTTTATAGGTGATACTCTGATCTGCGCCAGGGCAAAAAAAAGGGATGTTAAAAAACAGAACGTGTCTTTGGAAAACCAAAAAAACATGAAATTATTGTGAAGCTTTCGTCTCTCCATCAGAGAGCTAAATCAATTTTCTCCTCTGACCACAGAGTCTTTCTGATAATTTACCCTGAGCCTCCAACGTATGGAATGTAAGAGTTAACTGAAGATTATTTTAAAAAAAAGCAGAATGCCCAAAACACTGCTTAGAAACAGGAAAATAACCAAGGCTGGTTCCTTTCCTCTCCTCTCCCCTTTCTTTTCCCCTTTCCCCCTTTCCTTTCCTCTTTCCTTTCTCCTTTCTCCTTTCCTTTCTCCTTTCCTTTCCTTTTTTCCTCTTTCTACCTCCCTCTCTCCTTCCTTCCTTCCTCTTCCCCTTTCTTTCCCTCTGCTTTATTTCACACACCAAGTGAGTAGAAGCCTGTAAGCCAGTTTGTTTCGCTCATCAATTCTACAAGAAAATCTGTCCAACACAAGCCATAAGTTCCAATCAAAGCTAATAGTTAGGGTTCATGCATCATGCCCTTGAATCAAAAGGGGGTTCTAAAGGAGAGGCAGTGAGGTGTATTGGTTATAGTGGTCAATCCACATTCAGCCATGGAACTCTCTTGATGACTTTGAATTTGCTCCTTTCTCATAGAGCAACCTACTTTTCAGAGTCCTTGTTGGGTGGTGGTGGAAGGGATAAGAGGCAGAGTTATGCCCCCTTGAATTAGTATTTTATGAAAGGTGGGATTTTCATCTCATGAATAAAAGCAGTGGATGCCCCAAAATTCAGTGCTCAGAAAACATTCTCCACCTCCCAAAAAAACTCAACTGCCATTCAGATCCCCTGTCCTGTGCCAATTCAAAATTACCAATGCATGGTTGCACATTTGCTTTCCAGCCCATGCAAATTCTTTTCAACATATAAAGGAGAGAAATGAAAGGCTCCAGTCCTGTCCTCCCTCCCCTCCCCCTCCACACAAACACTCCCAAGGAGAAGAGGGGTGAAAAAAACGAGTGGGAGAATTTAAGAAGAAAGATGTTGTTTAAATCTGGGCACTAGGACTGCCATTGCTTCCTCTAACTTAAGTCCATTTTTATGTCCAGGGATCCAGCCCATAAACCCTCCAAGCCAGCCACAAGCTCAGGCCGATATTGGACTTGAATTCCAGGCCCTTCCAAAACTCTCTAGAATAAGTTTTGTGTTTATGTTGGTAATCCTTGAATTATGCCCACAACTGAGCCCAAATTTTATGTTGCTAAGTGAAACATTTGTTGAGGGAGTTTGCCCATCTTACGACTTCTCCTGCCATGGTTCTTAAGTTGATGTTAAGTTAGTAACACGGTTCTTAAGTGAGTTTGGCTTCCCTATGGGCTTTGCAAAAACAGATGGCCAAGAATCTTGAATTTTGATCATGGGGATGCTGCAACAGTCATAAGTATGAAAAAGTTCCTTTTTTCGGTGCTGTTTCTAACTTTGAACCATCGCTAAATGAATTGTTGTTAGTCAAGGACTATCTTGTATTAAAAATGCAGGGAATGGAGCAGCTCAGAAATAACCCACAGAGTAGGCCAGGTGAATGGGGAACTCTTTTCTTTCTCCAGCAGGTAAAAACTTCTGAAATGCAAAAATTGTATGTTGGGTGAATTCACAGCTAAGTCTGCAACAGTCCAATGGTATCAAGCAGCCAGAAATCAGATTTTCAACCTGTGTCTGTTGAGGGAGGCTATTCTGGGAAGTTTCGAAGAGGCCGCTTGTCTTTTCCTCGCCATTTTAACCGCATCTTGCTTCCTTATTTTCTTAGACACAAAACAGTAGCAGGGAAGAAGACCTCAAGATGTTATGTGAGAAAGTACATCATCTTTCAGAGAATTTCCACACACACACACACACCCCAAAAAATTAAAGGGCCATGAGATCATGCTTTCTTTGATGGAGGAAAATGCCAAGCAGAAGCAGGAGGTTAAATGGGTTTGCTTTGGCTAAATGGGCATTCCATTTACCTAATATTGTGAAAAACCAAAACCAATAATCGGGCTACATTGTCAGCATTTCTCCCAAGCACCAGAAGGCAAGACAATAAACAATGTGCTCTCTGTTCATATTGAAACCATCTCTTTTGTATAAAGAGCCATATTAAATGGCTCGTTTAATGTCCTACTTAGGTATCAGAAACAAAAGAAATATTTTTCAAGGAAAATAAATATCTCTTTTTTTTCCTGGATATTCACCCATTAAACGTTCCCCTTCCTGAATGAAGAACAGAAGAACCAAACTGTGGTCCTGTTCACAGTTAAAACAAAAACTGCAATTGTCCATTTAATTAAGACAATTTACTTTTGAGTGATGGCTTTATGATCTTAGTGATAGATGTAAAGACTGGGCTGAAGGAGATTCAGAAAAGCTATGACAGTTCCTGCCCTTCCCAGCCACCTCTTTCAGTTTGTAGATTTCTCTTTCTTTCTCTTTCTTTCTTTCTTTCTTTCTTTCTTTCTTTCTTTCTTTCTTTCTTTCTTTCTTTCTTTCTTTCTTTCCTTTTTATTTTTTCTCTTTCTTCCTTCCTTCCTTCCTTTCCCTTCTTCCCTTCCTTTCCTCGCCTTGCTTCCTTCCATTCCTTCCTTCCTTTCCTTCCTCTCTTCCTTCTCTACCTTCCAGACTGACCTGCTTAGCTTGAGCGTTGTTCCTATGGCGGGGCTGGGAGTTGAAAAGAAAAGAGACCTTCAGCGGCTCTTCTGTTTCCACTGAATTTCTTTCCCAAAGCCCAACTTAATTTCACACTTCAAAATAATCATAATCATAAAAAATTAATGAAAGGAACAAATCAAACATTTACAATCCTGAGGCCCGTGTAGACGGAGGAGGAGGAGGTAAACAGCTCCTTTAAAAAAGAAATTATTATTTTTTATTTTTAAACTGACCTAGTCTAGCTTCTCCCGAAATTCTTTGGAGCCGCTCCGGATTCCACATCCTTCCAGCTTTCGGACAATACGGATTATGGGCCTTCCCAACTGGGATTTATTGGTAGAGAATTCCCCCAACTAGGACAGGTCTCCTCAGCTCCGGCTGTTGATCCACCCGTGAAAGGGCTTTCCCAGGGAGGTTGGGAGCAGCTGCTTCTCGCTTCTCCCTTACTCTAACCTGCCCCAGGCCCAGATTCCCTGGGGCGGGGGGAAGCCAGAGACCCCTTCTCTCATGCTCTGCACCCTCATTTGGCCTTACTCTCTCAAGATTAAACTTTTGATACACACACACACACACACACATCGGAGAATTATCGTCATCGCTGAGATCCCCAAAACCGAATTAAGGAAGTGGCTTGTTTTGAGATTCAGGACTGCAGCCTAATAAGATCCAATCTTAATATTTCGGACGGGCCAGCCTAAATCTAACCTAAAACTCCCAAAAATCCGCTAATCCCGCATTGCATTCGATAACCGAGATCCCTATCAGGATCTAGCCTGCAATGCCCCAAATCTGCAGCTTTCCAGGCTGGGTGGGAGTGGGGTAATAGGAGTTTGGGGCCAGTCAGGAAACTGCAAAAATTCACACAATTTTGTTTCAAAGGAGAAATAAACAGCAACGGGTTTATTATTCTTATTTGTCCAAGAGAATGAATACAACAATTTGAAGACCACATAAAATCAAAGCGATGACTTTGGAAAAGGCTCGATGGGGAGGGGGAAAATGGGAAAGGGGACTGTATTTTACAAGAAAAATAAAATAAATCTCACCTCTGCTCTCTCTTCCCCCACATTTTTTTAAAAAAAGCATTTGGTTTTCCCACCCCCTACCTCTTCTTGTTATTCCACTTTTGGGAGGCAGGAAATATTGAACAAGGAAGGGAAAAATAAATTATTCATATAAAAAAAGACTAACTTTAAAAAGGAGGGCTTTTTAATGCAAGTTTTTTACATAAAACTAAAGAAATAAGAGAAGTATATTTCATTTGGCAGCTGTGGGGAGGAAGGGGGGCTGAGAGAGGAATAATCCAGTGATCTCAACTTTAAATATTATATTAACGGCCCTCCATGGAAGCCTACTTCAAAATCCACACATATTTACAACACGATAAATGGAAACATCCCCTCATTAAAACAAAACCGACCATACCAAGACATATACATTTATATTTATATAGCATATTCTCCCCTTTTTAAAATTGTATAAGCCATCCTTGTGGAATCAGGGGTTTTATATTGCCCACGATCACCAACATATTTAATATCCGTTTTTGACTCATCTATTATTATTAATATTGACATTAATATCTCTGTTCAAGAAAGCCCGCATCCCTCATCACCCTGTTCAGTTTTCGTTTCTAGTGTTGGCTGTTTTACTTTGGGTTCCCACCCTCCGAACAGAAATAACTAGACTGAAAAAGATGAGTCGTGAAATATATATATATATGTATATTATATATATATATATTCGTTACTATATATATATATATATAGCTATTATCATCTATACTATATATATACTAATACTATATACTATATGATATAAGCATATAAGATCAAGTTTTAGGGTCGTTTAATTGACTTCTGGACGGGGGATGGGGGCGAATGTTTCTCTTTTTTGTCTTTTCTTCTCATTTTTGCCCAGTAAATTGTTTTGAAAAACAAAACAAAAACCAGAGTCAGATTTGGTGGCTTCCCCAACTATTTAACACAAAATACAGAACAAAGAAGGCTACTTTGCTTGATATGCTCCGCCTGCTGTGTGTGGGGGGCCAGGCTCCCTTTCCGGGTTCTCAGTCTGATTGCTGGCCTGCTTAAACCCGAAGGCAGGTCAGTATTTAGCGCGAGTCGTACGTGATACAGGGGGAGAACCGTCACAACCTGATGAGTGCGGTAAATGGAGGGCCGTGACGCCCGTGTAGGAGTGCTCGCAGGTGGTAGTGGCTCACCTGTTGCTCGCTCAGCGCCGTCAGGTCTTAATCCGCAGCCGCGTGGTACGTGTTGACATTTCCCGCACACTGTTGGGGAAACATCTTGCTGCTGGCGCCGTGAAGGTGTGGCTGGGCAGAGGCTGGTTGATGTCGACGCGTGGTTGGAACCGAGCGTACCAGGAGGCGGCAGGTGGAACGGCCTGCAGCGGGCGCCGTTGCGGCGGCTTTGCCCCGGGCTGGTGATGCTGGGAGTGGGTGATGTCGTTGGTGGTGATGCTGCGGGTTCGGTTAGTGCGTGGCTTGCTCGGGAGGTAGTCGACCGCTCTCCTGCTGCTGCTGCTGCATGCCCGCCCTCTGAGCCAGGTTCAGGCCAGGCAGGGGCGAGGGGGCGCCGTTGGCCACTTGCGGCTGGTGGGTTCGACAGCCGAATTGGCTGGCCTCTTCCAGCGGCCACGGCTCCGCAGAGACTGGCCGCGTTGCGCTCGCCCGTGTAGAAGGCTCATGGCGCGCATGCTGGCACTGTAGCTGCCCCAGCCTGCACCCAAGCCCCCCTGGCTGTGAGGCTGGGCTGTAGCATGGACAGGCGGGGGGCGCCTGGCCATAGCCCAGAGGCAAAGAGGAAGCGAGGGCACAGGCCGGGGCAGTCCTGGCCACGGGGCTCAACTCGCCGCGGCGAGTCGCAGGGTTCATGATGTTCTCCACGCTGAAGCCGGCAAAGCCGTTGCGGCGGCGGACGGGATGGTGGTGCGCGTGCGGGTGGGCTTGGTGGGGCTCGCCGGGCAGAGACCCTCGGATGGAGAGCGAGGGGTGAGGCCACGCTGCGCGGACTGGTCCTGCAGGCGTGCCGCTCTCCGGGCTGAGCGTCTGTCCACCTTTGGTGATACGGGCAGCTCGGGCGATGTACGCTCGCTCTTAATGACCACTTTTTTTCTCCGACGAAGCCGGACGGGCGCCGGAGGGGCGGGAAGCTCCTTGGCCAGCTCGGACGGCCGCCTTGACCGGCTTCCTTGTGGTGTTTCTCCGCGGGTTCTCCTCCTTCTCCTTGGAGACGTCTTTCTTCTTGAAGCGCCTCCGGCGGCGCAAGAACGAGCGTTCTCGAACATGTTGTAGGAGTCGCGGGTCTAGCGTCCAGCTGTATAGCTGCCTTTGCCGGCTTCTTGTCGTCGCGGGGCACTTGACGAAGCACTCGTTGAGGCGAGAAGGTTGTGGCGGATGGAGTTTTGCCAGCCTGCTTGTCTTCCGGTGTAGAAGGGGAAGCGCTCATGATGAAACTGGTAGACTGCCGTTGGCGTCGATCTTCTTCTTCGCGGCGCGTTTCTGGATGGCCATGGTGATCAGCGCGATGTATCTGTAAGGCGGCTTGAACGCAGGTCTTCGGGCTGCACCGGCTGGTGGCCCGGGTAGGGCCCGTACGAGCGTCCCAGCCCGGCCGCGTACTGCTCCGGGTGGCGGCGGTAGACTCCCAGCGGCCGGCCATGCCGCAAGGTGCCCGCCGTCCGGTAGTAATTCTGCTCGCTCAATACGGGAGCACTCCCGAGGCGTTGGGATCCGAGCTGTTAGTCAGCGAGCCTGCATGACTGTCCCAGCCTCGGGGGGAGGGGCGAGGAGGCTCCCGCGCCTCGCTCAAAAAGTCAGGTCGCAAGAGAAGGAGCCGGCAGGAAAGGAGGCCCTTGCAACGGGGCGCCCTGCCTCGCAGACCGAGCGTTTTCCAGACTCCTCCGCCGAAGGCGGCTCCTGCCCTTTACTTAACAGGCCGAGCTGAGCGCCGCTCTTGGTTCATATTTCATTATATCTTCGCACCAATTCTCGGCTCTCGCTCGCCCGCTTGCTCGCTCTCCTGTCCTCTCCTCCTCCTCCCCTCGTCGTAAAAGGGCAGGAGGAGGGCGACTGGTGAAAATGATGGAGGGAGGGAGGGAGGGAGGGGGCAGAGGATAGAACCCGCGGCAGGTGAAATTGTAGTTGTTCGCGCTGCCCCAAAGACGAGGGGAAAAGAAAAAAAAATCTTTCAGGAAAAAAATAAAATAGCAGCCCAAGAACGAGGGCGGACGGCAGCGCGGCTGCTGTGCGGGCTGGGCTGGCTGGTCCCGAGTTTTGACTCGGCCTTCCGTCCCTTTTCCGGGCGAAAAGGTGAGCACCCGGCGGCTATAAACAAATAAAAACAAGCGGCAACGAATCAAAATAAAGGAGCGTGCGCGCCTCTCCGGAGCCTCGGCAGGCACCGCGCGAAGCCAAGTCGCCGCATCCAGGGCCGGGGAAACTTTTCCAAACTTCTCTTGGGCAAGGGCAGTTTTGACTCCTCGCTGCCCTCTTCCGCCGCGTCAATGGCAGCGCGCTCGGGTCTGGCTCGGCAATGGGGAAAGGCGGAGGAAGGCGCCGTGGAGGACACCGGGATTCCGGGGAGCACCCCAGGGTTAGGTGGCGGGCTGGGGGAGGCTTCTCCGGGCCCTCGGAGTTTCTTGCGGAGGGAGAAAAAGGCGAAAGGGCGGGCGAGTCGGTCTTTTTTTGGGGGGGGGCGGCGAGGGCGATTCTTCCTCCTCTCTGCCCAAGGGTCACCTTTATTAAACCACATCATCCTCGTTAAACCAGCGTTTAAGATTAATTCCTAATCGGGAGGTTGACATCTCAGCCGCTCCACGCGGTAGGCGGAGGAAAAGGCGCAGAATTGGCCACCCCGTTTTTCTGGCAGCGAAAACTTTTCTCAAAGAGAAAAAGAAAGCGCCGTTTTAAAACAGGTGATACCCCAAGGCAGCCCGCCGGTTTTCCCCGGGACACCACGTCCTCGCGGGGGAACGCCCGATTTTTGAATCTGCGGGGAGAGACCGAGCTGGCCGAGAGCCTTCCCTGCGGCCGCCTCCGCGCAAAGAACCGAAGTCGCTCGCGCCGAAGTCGCCTCAGTGGGGTGAAGAATTCCGATGAAGCTTATTTCGCACTTCGGTTCTAACTCAATTAACACCTCCATCCTAAATACTGGAATTAAGGGATGGCGGGAAAGGGGTGGGGGGGGGGTATCGGAGGAATTTCGCGCAGAGGATGCGCCTGGAACGAAATGCGCTGATTGGGTTTTTTTGTCCTTCCTAGAAGGCAAAGAGATTTCATCCTTGCACGGATAACGGGGATCAAGTTGGCCTTCCCTCTCTTCCTGGTCGCCTTTTCCCTACTTTCCTTCCTCCTCCTCCCCCCACGGCCCCCTCCACCTCTTGATTCTTCCATTAAAGACCCTCAAGGGCCGGATAATTAACCCGGTGCGATTTTTGTGCCTTTTGCGAGTTGGCAACGACGCTGTTCGTTTGGTTGGCAAAATAAAGGAATCAGAGATAGAGAAAAGCGACGGCTGAAAAAGTGTTTTANAACGACGCTGTTCGTTTGGTTGGCAAAATAAAGGAATCAGAGATAGAGAAAAGCGACGGCTGAAAAAGTGTTTTACCACCTCTTTGGGCGTCCTTTATTTATTTATTTTTAAAGGGGAAAGTCAGGAGAAACTGGACCGGAATTTTGGGAAGTGAACGTATAATCCAACCTCTTTCCTGTATTTTTGAAAATTTATTTTTAAAAAAGAACTTTTCCTGGTTTTTTTTTAAGCCACCAGCTTGGGCGAGGTGATGAGAGCGCTCGGAGGCGCGTTCTTAAACTAGGGATATTGTACATTGTCATCGTGTGGATTTTCTGCACGGATTGTGGCCCAGAATTGCAAAATTTTCAGAAGGGCAAAAGATGAAACCAGTGGAGGCGATGCCCGATTGCTTTCCGGGGTTTACCCCAATTTCAGAAGCAGTGGTTTTAATCCACTAAGCACATGCTTCTAAAATGAAAACCAGTTTAAAATAGTCTATATGCTTTTTAAAATGTTTTTATTTATAATAACAGGAACGGGATTTTTTTTTTTTTACTCGGGAGTTCAGAGTGGTTTATATTTGGGGAAGCGAAGCTGGGAAACTACAGCGCTTCAGTAATGAAAGTTAGAAAGGAAAAAAAATCAGCTTCGGAAAAACTGACTTCTTTTGAGGAAGAACTCAGAGGAATATTCGTATTTTGAAATGCAGGGAACCAAGAGGCAATTATTTGAACTAAAAGGAAGTTTGCTGAAATGATTGGAAAATCCCTTCAAAAAATAAAATAATTCTTTTTCGATTTTTCTCACTTGGTTTTTTTTTTTTCCTGCGGGGTCGAGGAAGCATCCTTCTTTGAAAAGACACAGCAAAGAGTTGGAAAAAAAGTTAAATAAATTAGTAATGTTAAATTAAGTCAAAAAATGTTATGTTTGTGATATTCTTACATGCTCGCCTTGGTGCTGTTCTATTTTATGATAAGGATCAACCCAACCTTCTAATGTCTAATTAAATATTGGTCAAAAATCTGAATGAAATTAGACTAGAAGGGACAGGCAGAAATGGGGAGGGGGACGATTTATTTATGCATCATTTCTTATCATATTTGCGTACTGTAAAGAAAGACCTTACAGAATTTCTGAGATAAAGTAACTTTTCTTCTCTTGGAGAATAAATGATCTTACTCGCTCTACCTGCATTCCTGGTGGCTAATTTACTGGAAAGGACATTTGTATTAAATTACCCCAAATAAAAGGAAGATATTTATTGCTTTCCTTTAAATTACACAGTGGGGGAGGGAGATAAACCACCTTTGTCTTTTTAAATAAAATTCCTAGTCACATGCATTCACATAATTATTGATCCTAAATGACCCCATCCTGTCTCACAAATTAAAAATAGGAGAAAATATGGCCCTTTGGGTGAGATGGGTAAAGTCTAGGCGCAAACTTTGCCCTCCTACGGGGATGAAAAATACACTGCCTAGCATCTTTAGGCACCTGGCTTCCTTTCTATTCCCTGCCCCTTGGAATTGTTTCAAGAATGCAAAGACCTCAAAAGTTATGGGCGAGGACAACCACGCCACTTCACCCAATTCCCCCCCCCCTTGGAAATAGGTAAATGTAGCATAATATTGTCAGCGGAGCCTCCGCGATTTCTCAGCAATCATCACTCCCTGGAGTTTACTGCCCTCTAGAAGTCAAAAGAATGAATTGTAACCTTTTTTTTTTGTTGTTTTTAAAAAAAGTTTTGTCTCTTTGAAGGCAGTGACATCTTGTGTATGGACTGTGATGGTACACATAATGCTCTCCACTTGAATAACGGACCTGGTTTTCAGTCTTCTCTTCATAGTTCTCCAAAGAGAGCAGGATTTCTCAACCATGGCAGCTTTAAAATATGTGGACTTCAAGCTTCCACCTACCCTGTTAGGTGACTGAAAAAAGATTCATGTGTTCATGTGTTCAGTCTCGTGTGTGTGTGTGTGTGTGTGTGTGTGTGTGTGTGTGTGTGTGTGTGTGTAAGAGAGAGATAGAGAGACAGACAGACAGACAGACAGACAGACAGACACAGAGGTGATATTCAGCAGGTTCTGACCGGTTTTGGAGAACCGGCAGCAGGAATTTTGAGTAGTTCGGAGAACCAGCAAATCCCACCTCTGACTGGCCCCGCCAACCCCATTTATTCTCTGCCTCCCATTGAGTCCCAGCTGATTGGCTGGGTCTTCTTTGGTTGCCCTGCACAGGAGAACGGAGCTGGAAAGCAGGTTAGGGGGGTGGGGAGGGAAGGGGGATTTTGCAGTATCCTCCCCCTTCCATGTCCAGGAAGCCAGGCCACGCCCACAGAACTGGTAGTAAAAAATTTTGAATCCCACCATTGGGCAGACACTGAGCCAGGATAAGTGCAAATGGCTATCGCAAAGCTCCCAACACGCATTGAGAGTTTCACAAAATGAACATCCCAAAATGTTACAAAACAGGACTGCACTTTCCCGAACTCTTAGCCAGGCACGATGTTGTGAAGAGAGGAGGGAGAAGACAAAGTAATGTGTGCCCCCTCCCTTATCCTTATTTAACTTTGAAATGGGGAAAATCCCCTACCACCATCTCCTCCAGAAGGACTGGGCCATAGCTTCCCATTCCAAATCCCAGGCAGCATGGCTTACTACCCCATGAGGACTAGCAACTCAAGGAATGGAGCAAACTATTTGAGGAGCTGCTACTATGGAGAGGAATTGAACTGAATGGACTTCCTTGAGATGCCTGTCCTTCTCTGTCCATTAACTCCCAGAGAAGGAGCATGGATGCTTTGGGGAAGGAAGGAAGGAAGGAAAGGAGGGAGGGAGGGAGGGAGGG
>BHFT01044244.1:0-14673 GCA_004320025.1 Laticauda laticaudata
TGGCCTGGTTGTATAGCATTCTGTCACCTTTTCTGTAGGCTTCCTCTTTGGAATGACGTAGCTGCTTAAGTTTAGCTATGAACCAAGGTTTATTGTTACTATATATTTGCAGGTTCCTATAAGTCTTTGCAGAAGTTTTCTTTCTTCTGCCAAGAAATGTGGGAGAGACTGGCAGTTATGGTGGGGGGCATTTGACAATTTCAGAATGGAAAGTGGGTTGAAACTGGAATGAAACTAGAGCTGCCCTGGGGGGGTGGGGGGGTTCTCCGGACATAAGGAAGGCTGGTTCAAGGTTTGAGCCAAAGGCTCAGCTACTTGCAGCCTTTGTGGGCGGAGAGCGACCAGCCAGGTGGACCAGGAATCGGGCTACCTTAACAGATAACAGATAATCAGAGTTGCAAGGGACCTTATAGGCCATCTAGTCCAACCACCTTCTTTCTCCTCCTTGGCCAAGCCGGGCGGCGTGGGAGACAGGCAAGGATAGCTCGAGCTAGCTCTGGCCGAAGCCCTGAGCGAACATGCTTAAGGCCGGCCAGCCACCCACCCCGGTCACCCGTAGGAGCGCTGGAGGGCAGACGGGCTCCGTGGGAGGAGAGGGGCATCCTGCTCCCTGCGGGCCAGGTGCCTGGGACCAGGCCAAATGCAGGGGATGCTTCTCCCCCTCCCCTTTGTAAGCCCCAAATAGCAACATCTGCCGCAAGCACAAAAAGGCCGAAGGGCAGGAGCCCAGACAGGCTGGGCTGGAAGAAAGAAACTGGCTTTAAAGGAGAAATATCAGCCCAAGGGCGCAGCCCAAGGTCCCTCCGTCTTCTCCTTTAAGCGCCCTCTTGCTTTGAAATCTCTTTTCAGGCAGCATTTTACCAACCCACAACATCTGACAGGAATATCTTAATATATACCAAATAGCTACCAAATAACTACCCCGAGATGGATGGCAAACAAACATAATAAATGTATAACTATTAGAAGTCCCGGCCCACAGCCTGAATTCAGTAGTTGATGAAGTTCGGTCTGAACTTAGCATCGTCTGAGTTTAATGGCAGCCAATGACCAGCAAGAGGAGATCAGTTGTGCCCTGCTGTCTGCCCCACCTTGACTGCCCCCCGCATTTCCCAACAGGACACAAGCCTCGCCCTCTCCCCCCTTCGGTCATGGGGAACAGGTCGAAAGCTTTACCACTTGAGCCAAAGAGGATTTTCAGCTGCACAAAAAACCCACCAGCTGAAATGCTGAATAAAGTTTGTTTGTACCAGACCAGAGAAAAGCGATCCTGGGGTGGGGTGGGGGGTTGGAATCAAAGCTAGGCATCCCTTTAACTGCAGCACAGTGGTAGGAATTTCCCAGATGGAGATTTAGTCATCTGAGTTATGGCTGCCCCAAAGGTGCATTTCAAGAGGCAATTGGACTTTCTGGGTTTTCGTTGTTTCCCTTCTCATCCAAGAAGCTTCTTCAACTCTGACTGTATGGTGGCGAAGGGAAATATTTATCCTCTTTGCAGACAGCTGGTCATTTGCATCCTTTTTAGAGTCGTTGAGGCCACTTGGGAGTTTTGTCTGTGTCCTCAGGGTCACCTGAGTGGTGCAAATGCAGGGGTGGGATTCTATTGGTTCGGCCCAGTTCTGTAGCTCCAAAGAGCAGCTGACACTGAACCGGTTCTCTCTGAAGATCTTAATTTCTTCAGTTGGGCCCACCGGGGCTCTAGGCTGTCCTTTATTCTTACCTTAGTTAGATGGTTATTGCTTACAGAAGTTGTTTTGCAAGTACTGCACATGCACACACAAAGCACACACTCACCGAACTGGTTGTTATGCCAATAGGATCCCACCCCTGTGCAAATGGGTATAGAGCCTTCTTGGAACTGTTGAAAGGACCATGTTGTAGACTGGAGATAGATGATGTCTGTCCTTCCCCCTTTGAGGAGGGAGGGCTGTTCAATTAGAAGCTGAGGAAACTTCTTGGGTGGGAAGTGAAATAAGAAAGTCCAGTTGCCTCTTGAAAAAGCACCTGGGGGGTTCCTGGCCCAAGATCTCTTGGGGACCAGCCACCTTCCCGATCCCCAGGAGCAATGCTTTATTCCTAGGGTGCCCAATCATGCTCCTGGCCTACATGGCTACAGCTCTACTACTTTCTGCAACAGGGAAATGTGCAAAGGATGACCCAAGGGAAGCTTGTTGAGAGCATGGGATGGGTGGGGGCCTTAAGTTCATTTGGACAAGGGGGGGGAGATCATAAGCTGGTCCCTCCCCTCTTTGCCAAGGGAGGCACCCATCAGGGCAACATAGCAACTGCCCAAGCCTTAAGAGGGGCAGCCCTGCCCCCTCACCTCGTGCTACAAAAGGGGAGTGCATTGGAGGAGAGGTGGGACATCCACCCCAAAGGGGGGCAGGGAGCAGTGTGCCACTTGTAATTCCTAGGTGTTGTCAGTGGAGGCTGCCAATCCTTTCTTTGCCAATTGAGCCCCTCAATACCCTCAAGGGGGTAGACAGGCACCAGAGGAGGGCAAAGGCCATGGAGATGAACTCAGAGAAAGTCAGAGCACCCAACTGCAGAGGGTCCGAACCTCACCCAGCCGTGAAGGGGCCATTGGTGCTTTGTCCTGGCTCCTCCCATTCCTGGAAAGGGCTGTGGGGGCATCCTTTGACCTCCCCCTTTGAATGGTGATTGAGGGGCAGAAGGCCAGCCGCCCTCCCTTGGAGCAGCAGGTGGGTCTCCTCTGGGGGGAGGGGTAGCAAAGGATCAATAGTGACATGGATGAGACTGCCCCACCCTCAGAGCTGGGGAGGGCATCGTAGCTGGGTAGATCCTGGGGGGATGGAGCGGCTCTAGCCCAGCACCCCATCTTTGGCCATTTTCCTCAGAAGACAAAAGGCTGAGACCAAAGTGCAGAAGGACCTACAAATATAAAAAGTGAGCTGAAACAACAGAAGCTCTAACTGTACATTATTCTAAAAATTGGGGGGGGGGGGGGAAANGGGGGGGGGGGGGGGGGGGAAACATGCTTCCTCCCTCTGAGCAAACTCTTAAAAGGGCAGCCGCCTCAGGGAATAGTGGTCCCAGGGCCAATAAAATCAGAAGCGGGCTTAAAAGGGGCAGCAGCCAGATTGTGGAGCACAGCAGGAATTGAGTTTCTAGTTTGTGTTTGTGCAAGATGTTTGTGAAATACAACCAAAAGCACCCCCTAAACACAGGCATTTGAACTCTGGACCACTGACACTCAGGAGTGAGCCATGTATCTAAACCACAAGCCCTTGAACCTGGCCCGAGCCTTCCGGCATGGGGACCACCTGTACCTGCTCTTGGCAGGTGGAGCGGCCCCCACCCTCTCCTAGCTAGGAGGGGAGAAGATGGAAACACTGTGCTGGCGGCAGTATTTTCCACAACTGCTTGCTCTGGTTGCTATTTTGATGATGATGATTATCATGATTATTAATTCTGATTCTGTATCATTTTTACTAGGCAACGCTGCCTACATGCTGCCTAGCAGTTCCAGTGGCAGACAAATTTCAGGAAGAAATGACACCTGTTTAATTTGCAATTGCAAATTAAACAGTGTGAAGGGGTTGCAAAATAGCCATAGCCCTCAGACTTCTATCCCGCTTCAGTGCTTTACAGATCCCTCTAAGCGGTTTACAGAGTCAGCCTATTGCTGCCAACAATCTGGGTCCTCATTTTACCGACCTCAGAAGGACAAGTCAACCCGGATTCAGATGGAAGGGCCTCAATCAAAGCGAAGCTTCCAAGCCTTGGGCTGCAACACATGGCAGATGCCTCAGAAGACCATGGAAGGAGCCAGTGTCTCCCCCCCCCCCCCCCCCCNCCCCCCCCCCCCCCCGGGGCCTGGGCTTCAGCGTGTGTGTGTGTGTGTGTGTGTGTGTGTGTGTGAGAGAGAGAGAGAGAGAGAGGGAGAGAGAGAGAGAGAGAGAGAGAGAGAAGGAGGGAGGGGAGAGGCCACTTCGAGACATCATCACAGCCTCCTTGCTAACATGGGTATGAGCAATGACGTGTTAATGTGACATCACACAGGTTTGTTCCCAGAGAAGAAGAAAGATCCATCCATAGGTGACACAAGTGCCAGAAACAGCAAGGCTGCATTGCAGCAAGGCATCTTCCATGGGGGTGGGCGGGTGGGGGAATCCCTTTCAAATCGGCCTGGAAACTGCAGAAATTGGCAGGGGTGGGATGGGGTGGGGGAGGACAGGTTGGCTGCAGAGAGCTTTAACTGTGAGAATGTCTGTTTTACTTTACTTCAGTTTACTTTTACAGGGTTTAAAGGGCAACCTTCCTCCCAGTTTTCTCACCTCCTGTTGAGGCAGCCACATTACCAGCTCACTCTCTGCCCCTCTCTAGGAGGGGTAGGCCTGGGAGGGTTTAATGGAAAGACCACAAGGGAGCCGAGACACCCGTCTGCCCATCATAAGCTTCCCAACAGAGTGCCTGCCTCCCGCTTTTCTCCAGAAGGTAAGCAGCTTCCCTGGCACCTCCTCCCTTGCCAGTCAGATTAATGCCACCCCTCCAGAGCAGACTCCTCCCTCCACCCTGACCAGGAATACTGTAGGGAAAACCAATGCAGGATGCTTGGGAAACCCTGGAAAACACAATAATAAAGTCCCAAACAGAAACAATAAACAGTGACAGAAAAACTAGGGACACCTGATGAGACCAGCAGAAAGAGCTCTCTGACAAAAAGGACAAATTTAAAAAATGGAAAGAGGGGTTTGTAACAGAACACCAGCAAATGTGCAAATCTGCAAAGACCAAGTCAAGAAAGAGCAACAAACGTCAAAAATTAAGTTTTTTTCAATATATAAGCACCAAGAGGAAAGTCAAGGAAATGACTGGTGCGCCAGTGGGTGAGGATGGCCACAAGATGACAGGTAACAAGAAAAAAGCAGAACTGCTTAATTTCTGACTTTCCATCTCTTTTTACACAAAAGGAAAAAAAACCAGTCCCATCTATCAGAAGCGGCAACGTGGGAGACGGAACAAGATAGCCAAGGATTTGGCAAGAGAGCGCCTCTCTGCATTCGGCCAGGATTTACATCCCAAGTTTCTGAAGGAGCCAGCAGACGCGATTTCAGAACCACCAAGAGCCCAGCGGGAACTGCCAGGGGGCTGGAAAAGAGCCAGTGTGGCTCCAACCTTTGAAAAGGGTAAAAAGGAAACTACAGATCGAAAAGCTTGACGTCAATCCCTGGGAAAATCCTGGAAAAGATTCCCTCATCAAGCAGGCAGTTTGTGAGCATCCAGAAATGAAAAAGGCAATTCCTGGAAGCTGTTAAAAGCAGCTCACACCAAATAAACATCATTGCCCTCTTTGATAAAGCAACTAAAGTAGCAGGCAAATGCTGTGAACACCACCTACTTGGACTCTGACAAAGTAGACCACAGCCTCCTTCTTGGGGAGATGGAAACACAGGGGACAGATGGCATCCACCACCCGAGGGATGGTGATGACCGGCTGCCCTCAGCATGTGGGCACAGAGGAGCTGCGCCTACGTGGAGGGGAGTGGGCAGTGGGGCAGGACTCTTCAGTACCTCCATAAATGGTTTATCTGAGGGGACAGAAGGGGAACCCATCAAACTGGCAGAAGACGCTGGTTGGGGGGCACGGCTAACACTTTGGAAGACAGGCTCCACATTCAGAAGCCCCTTGACGGGTTTGAGCCTTGGGCCCAATCCGACAAGACACACTTCCGTGGTGAGGAAAGGGAGGCCCTGCACTTAGTGGGCCGAGAAAAGCAGCCGCCCAGGCGCAGGACAGGCAGCTCCCGGCTCAGCCGCAGCAGGGCCTGTGAGGGAGAGTTCCGTGGTTGTTTGAGTCAGCAGAGGGCTGCAGCTCTCGAAAAAGCCCTGAAGGCCCAAATGCCCAGGGAGCCAGAGGCCTGCAGCGGGACGAGAGCTGCCTGGGCCTGCCTCCAAAGCCAAGGTGCCCCCAATTGCCCCTGGGTCGGGCCCTCCTGCCTGCAGGGGGAAGCACTCTCTCTCTCCCCCCCTTCTCCCTCCCTCCCATCCAGGCTTTGGAGGGGGGGGGCTTGCAAGTCTTTGCTCCATTTCAAGGCAAATGCTCAAAGGAAGAGCAGCCTTTGCATTTTCTTTCCAGCTATGATAAAATGTATTTCAGTTCCAAAAGGATTACATTTCATAAAATCCTACAATCCCAGTGTTCAAACAAGTGTCAGCAGAGGCTCCGCATAATGTCGCAGTGAAGCGCACAGATCCTAAGAAGCACTAGGAAAACGGGGCAGCAGACATTGGCCGGGGCATAAGGAGACCCTGCTGGGAAAACCGGCTCCGTCCAGGCTCTTCCGCGCCAAAGGGAGGCAGGGCTCTTCAGAGCTGTGGCAAGCCAAGCCAGGCTGCTCCGGAGGCCAGGGCACCTCACGATGCGCATGGAGGTGCCGAAGGAGGACCTCAGAAGTCACAAGGCGGCCTCTCGCCAGGAAGGCCTTCTGCGCTGCTGGTCTCAGCCCAGTCCGCCTGCTGCTCAGCTGACTTCGGGCTCGGCCGGACCTGGGAAGGGAGAGACCTGCATTTGAATGCAATTCTGCCCCCCCCCCCCAACTTGGCCCAGAAAGAAAGGCAAAGAGGGAAGCTGCCCCCACAGCGTTTTTTTGGGGGGGAGGCTCTCCTTGCCACGGGGCCAAAAACTCTTGNGGGGGGGGGGGGGAGAGGAGTCCTCCCTCTCCAGCACAAGACCCCTTTGCTGTGGCAGGAGTCTTTTGGCACCCACTAGGTGCACGCACGCACACACCCCTTCAGGAGCAGGGAGGTTGAGGAAGAAGCAGCCCTCACCTGGACCGGCTGGCTAAGGCCCACGAGGGACCGCAGCGTGTTGCTGTAGTAGCCCAGGAGGAATTCTCCCCCCGCTTTGGGGAGGCCCTCAGCCCCGAGGTAAACCTGAAAGCAAGGAAGCTGCCATCAACTTTCAGAGGCAGCAGAAAAGCAGAAAGCCCCAGGAATTGTCCTTCACCTGCTTGGCCCCGTCTTCGGAGGAAATCTCATTATCCTGCACCCAAACGTACGTGACATAGTCGTTCGCATGTCGGAAGGACACCTGCCAGGAGAGAGGAAGAGCTGCAAGGGGAGCCAAAGGCCCTCCTGCCTGCACAGGTGGGAGTGCATGCAGGCGCAGACCAACCAGCTGTCCCTTCAGGATGCTGAGTGAGAAGCAGCCACCAGGCCAGACAGGCCCCCCCATAAGGGACCGTTCAGCAGATGGGATNAGGCCCCCCCATAAGGGACCGTTCCCCCCCCCCAGCCCATCATCCTCTGGGCAGGCCAGAGCCTCTCCCATCCCTCGGGGGTGTGTTGGAAACGGGGAGAGGGTTTTTCCCAGCAGGCAGCCGGCTTGCTCCCCTTCTTGCAAGACCGCGTGCATGTGTGTTTGTGTGTGTGTGTGTTGCAGCCTCTGCTGAGGCAGCTGGGAAAACTACTTCCCTCTTGCCAAAGAAGGCGGCCTCAGGACAGCCTGGCTTCCATGGGTAGCAGAGCAGGGCTGGGTCTGAGCACCAGCCTGAAACACCCTCCCCTCCACACCCCTGGTACCAATCACCCTGTAGAGCCCAATCCAGTCCCAGGCACTGCTGGCAAATTCTGGAGCGGTGATGTAGCTGACCGTGGCATCCTGCTCAGCCATCCAGGTGCCCACCGGGCAGAGCACAACCAGGGGCTCGGTCTGCAGGGGCTGTATCTGCAGGAACAAAGCCCCCCCCCCAAGATGAGAAGGCCAGGGAGTGCCCCAACCCCACCAGCCCTGGAACCCGCTGGGGCTCTGCTCCTCCTCCCAAGGCACAGCCCCCTTGGCACCCAGCCCGCTTCACACTTCATAAAGGCCCGAAGGCTCTGGCCAAAGCAACAACCTGGGACTGAATCGGACATTTAAAGTGCTGTTTTGCCTTCTGTGATTTGGGGCTGCAATTCCTCTCTCTGCCCAGCCAGGTGACACCAGTCCTCTCTGCCTCCCCTTGGGGAAAGGAAGCCCTTCTGGGGAGCCAGACTTGGGGATTGCACTTGCTCTGCTAAGACTATTTTAAGGCCGGGGGTTTTCCCTTTGGGCAGGGGCTGCTTCTTGATAAAGGTGCGCAAGGAGAATCTCCGAAACAAAACTGTTGCCACAACCCACAGAGGCCCGTGTGTGTGTGTGTGTGTGTGTGTGTGTGTGTGTGTGTGTGANCACAACCCACAGAGGCCCGTGTGTGTGTGTGTGTGTGTGTGTGTGTGTGTGTGTGTGTGATACCTGCCGGGGAAAGGAGTGACACCCAGTCCTCGGGCCATCCTCAGGGCTTGCCTTCATTCAGGGTTTGTGCCCAGGCAATGCTGGTTTATTCAATTCAACCTGGCTAAGCCAGCCACAGCTTGGCCTGGAGTGTGCATGGACATGAAGGACACAGTTCCTAGCTGGAGGCTTCAACGTGGGCCCCTCAGAGGCCCTGTACCAACCACAAACCCGGTGGCATCGGCTGAGTTAAGGGCAGGCTGTCCTGCTTTGCTTTAGAAGCCAGTGGCAGAAATGCCCAGGGCTGCCTCAGGGTGGCAGGCTGGGCAGTGTCTTTTTGCAGCTGGGTGCCAAGCGGACAAGCCCATCGGCCGGAATCCCAATCTCTTTGGAGAGGAGCAGCTGCCCTTGGAGAGCCAGGATGCTACCTTCAGTTCAAAGGTGCCAGTGACCGGCTTGTGATCGCTGATGTTGTAGTCCATGTGGCTGGTGTAGCTGCCCAGGGAGAGGGAAACCCCTCCCTCCCCTGGAGCCTCCTTTGCCTTGGAGCACGAAGGAAGACATTTCACTCTCCAGAGGATCCGGTCAGTCCAAGCAGGCTTCCGTCTCTTCTCACTGCAGAAGCAAAGGAAGTGTGTGTGTGTGTGTGTGTGTGTGTGTGTGTGTGTGTGTGAAGGACNAAGTGTGTGTGTGTGTGTGTGTGTGTGTGTGTGTGTGTGTGAAGGACAGGGGCCAGCTGGCTCCCCAGGGCAGCCCAAGGGGCCATACACCCCCACCCTGAGCAGAAGGGAAAGCTGGACTGGGGGCTCAAGCCATTTTGCTGCATTCAGGGACTAAACCTGGGCAGCTTTTTATCAGAAGCCGTTCCACTCCCTCCAGGCATAAAAGCCTCCCTTTGCAAACCCCCCCAGCCCCAATAGCTCAGAAGCACTTTGGCCACAATTGTGGCAGCTGCAATTCTGGCTCGTCTTTCCAGCTGGTCAGTGTTTGGGTGACCGAGAGCTCCTGGTTGAGCACCTTGGGCTGGACAGGTTGTGAGCATGCATGACGGACAACTGTGTTAACTCTTTTGGTCAGCTGCNGTTTGGGTGACCGAGAGCTCCTGGTTGAGCACCTTGGGCTGGACAGGTTGTGAGCATGCATGACAGACAACTGTGTTAACTCTTTTGGTCAGCTGCTGCTGCTGCTGCTGTTTTAAGGGCCTCCCAGGTCCTGCTTTTTGCAGCTGCTCTGGGTTCCTCCCGGCAGTTCTGCTCAGCCCTTAGAGAGCGAGGGGAGGGCAGTTGCTGCCCCCTGTGCACCTCAGGAGGGTCAGAAGCCAATTCGCATGCCAGGATCATCATCCCCCCAGCAGCCACCGAATTGGAAGAGGTGGCTGTATGAAAGTCAGCAGACTCCAGTGGCCCAACGGCTGAAGTATTCCTAAGCTCCCCCCCAGCTGGGGGATCCTTAGTTACACCCAAGCAGTGCCTCCTCGGCAAATAGAGAGAAGGGCAGAGGGACAGCCAGGCTTTGCCAACCAAGATACCCCCTCTACCCTTCCTGCTCCTGCTCGGACCACTGGGGAGCCCTGGTGATTTCTGTGGCCAGCACAACAGTCCCACCTTAGTCCGAAGCCTCCCGCAGACTTCCGCAAGGGCAGTTACCTGGTGTCATACTCATCCGAGTGCAGGTCAAACTTGTAGGTGGGTTTAAACTTCAGGGGACCCTCTGAGAACTCCTGGAGGAAGAACGTCTTCTTCCTGGCCATGTTTAACTGGGAAGGGGAAGCCAGGGCCGTTCATTGCTGCAGACCAAGCGCAGAAGCTGCGCTTCCTCCTGGAAGCCACGGCAAGGAGCCCCCCTCCCCCACCAGTAGAGAAAGCCTGGCACGCAGCTGTCCCATTGGAAAAGGAAGAAATGGGGGTGGGGGACACCAGGTGGGGATTGGCCAGGCAGGATCAGGAAGCAACACGAGCCACTCCATTCAAAGGCCGAGGGGTCTGGGAATCCCAAGGGGGGGAGGACAGGCTGGGGGGGGGTTAGNGAATCCCAAGGGGGGGAGGACAGGCTGGGGGGGGGTTAGGGTTAGGGTTGACGACAGGCAGTACCTGGTCCTTCTCCCAGAGAAGGTTGAAGCGACTGCTGCTGATCGATTCTCGGATAAAGTGCAGCCCGTAGTCCTCGATACGGAAGTTCAGATCACCAAACCAGAAGAGGAGCCTGAAAGGATGCAGAGACCAGCGGGGAAGGGACGGCCCCTCTACACCCTCCTTGGCTTCTGCCAAAAGCAACCAACCCCCTGCCTCTCCTTCCTTCCTTCGCCAGGGCATGATTTCACCTAAGCAGGCCGCCAGAGCCACGAGCCCCCCTGGGCACACCAACCCTTCCAAAAGGCTTGTGGGGATTTCAGAAGGGCAGCCCCCTCCCCCGGGCGTCCCCTCCTTCGCTCAGGCAGGCAGCCCCCATTCACCCCACCCAGGACAACACCCTCCCTGCGTTTCTGTGTAGCGCCCCCCTCCCCCGGGAGAGCCACGAGAGATCTCCAAGCCAGCAGACCAAGCCCTCCCGGTGCCAGCAACGCTATGGGTAGCCTCAGATTTGGCTAGAACTATTTGGAAACTGTTCTGAGTTGGCTTAGGGCTGAAATGCAGATTAAAAAGAGTCTGGGATAACAGGGACCGCATCGCATAAAGCGAAATGTGAGGCCCACTTTGGAATTGTTCAGTTTTCAAAACTGTCCCTTTCTTTTAACCTCCGCAGCTGACAGCTACCTGAGGGCAGCTCTGGAGGGCAACCAAGTGGCAGTAAAGGCAGATGCTCACCCTCTCCGGACTCTCCTTTCTAACCCTCCCCCATTTCTCTCCTTCTTCTGTGCCAGCCCCTCTTTCCTCCCCCCAGCCACCTCTGCTGTTCCTTGGCATCGCCCCAAGGGCCTGGGGAGGGAGGGTCACCATCCGCAAGAAGAGCAGGCCACTCACTCGTGGTCCAGGGCGGAAGGGAACTTCTTCTCTTCAAAGTGCTGCATCTCCAGGATGTGTTCAAAGTCATCCAGGCGCTGCTTGGCGTTCTCCTGGTGAGCTGGCAGGTGGCAGTTCAGGAAACAGACCGAGTGGCCATAGAGAGACAGGCGGATGGAGACCCCTCCCTTGTTGCCCTACAAGACAAGAAACAGTGGCTGCCTCCGCACTCCCAGGCTCCATGGGGCACACGAGGGGCACAGTTTTTGACACTGCCAGGCTGAAGCCCTGTCTTCAGGATAGACAAACTCACAAAGAACTAAACTGCAAAATACAGGCAGCCCTCGATTTTCAGCCATTCGTGTAACGACCTTCAAATTTTGCACTGAAAGAAGTGACTTAGGAGCAGTTCCCATGCTTGTTGCCATTGCAGAATCTGCACAAAGTGAACCAATCTGGGGAGCTTGGCAACCAGCATGTCCTTTGGATGGCTGCTGCATCCTCGCCAAAGGGAAGGCCAGTCTCGCTTAATGACCCCAGGATTGCAAGGGCAGCAATCTTAACAACCATAGTAAAAAGACCAGAAAAGGGGGCGCAATTCGCTTAACAACTGCCTTGCTTAGCAATGGAAACTTTTGGGCTTCACTGTAGTTGTAAGTCAAGGACTACCTGTACATCAGGAGCGACCCCTAGATTGCTGTGGCGTTTCTTCATCCCTTTGTTGACAGTCACCCTGTGGCCAAGAATCTGGATTCACATATCCGGCTGAGCTACGCCTTCTTTGTCAGGTGCCTCAGAGGCCCCCCAGCAGGAGATGCTCCCCAACACCCGTGAGGGTCACCAGGAAGCTGGGGCTTCTCCTGGCTGCCCAGCAGGGGCAAGGCTGGCCCGGTCTCTGAGTGCCCGCTTCAGCCAATTTCACAAGCTTCTGCTTTTATATTTCACATCGTTTGTGTTGGAATGACTTGCTTTGGTGCCTCGAAGCAGGAAACACATATTTTCAAGCAATACACTCCCCTACCTGAGGATCTCCATTGCTACTGATTTTACTGGGGCTTGAAAGCTGTCAGGGAGTTATTAGCCAGCTTTGCAGGTTTTCCTTTTGCAATTAGCATTGCAAATTAAATACCGGTTATTACATATTAGTTCTTAAGTTTGCCACTTTGCCTGCCTCCATTAAAAAGATGGAAACATACAAAAAACACTTTGGCAAAAAACGAAGGCATGCGTGGATGTGTGCGTGGACGCTTGGCCACAGCAGAATTCGGCCTTCCTGTATTTCCTGCATCTAGTACCTGCAGCTTTAACCGACTGGAGGCCTGGCAAGGTCCCTGTGAAGCAGCTCACCCAGTAGCCATGCAGGCCGGTGCGGGTAAACTGGCTCCGCACACTCCGGATGAAGGGCAGGTGGGCTTGCTTGGCGAAGAGGATGAGGACGATGCCCTGCATGCGGATGGAAGACACCTGAGAGCGGAGGAGAAGCAGCCCTGAGCCATGGAGAGGGTGCCACTTGCCACCCTCGGCTGGCAGCGAATGCCCAAGGCTGGGGGTGATGCCCAGAGATGACAATGGTGGGGAGGGGGGAGCAAGCCCTTCGCCCTCCAGCTTTGTGGGAAAAGCACCCCTGAGAGCCGAGATCTGTGCGGGAAGGCCAGAGAACCTGCTGGGGGCCCCACGAGGCCCTTCAGACCTCCGGGGCAGGGCGGGCTGGGGCTTCACCCCGGGGAGCATTTCAGAACAGGGGCCCCGGGCACGCGGGGCGCCCCGGGGCCCTCCCGGATCCTCCCGGGAGCCCCGCCGCTTACCCGGACGTGGCCCAGAGGGGCGAGCGCGGCCGTCAGCGCGGCCGTCCAGGGCTCCTCGAAAGCCAGGTCGGAGAGGAAGCTCAGGACCCGCGAGTTCACCTCCTGTAAGCTGAGCAGCGGAGGCGCCGGTCAGGCGAGACCCGAAGCGCCGCCGGCGGAAGCAGGGCCACCGGCCAGGCCTCCCCGCCTCCGCCGCTTCCCGGGGCCGGGCTCGCACCCACCCGACAGCGTAGAGGTCCACGGGCGGCTCCGGGGCGCCGAGGCGGAGCAGGGCGGCCACCTCCCCGGGGGGCTGCGCGGTGCCCACGTTCCAGGTGACCAGGTGCAGCCTGCGGGGGGGAGGGGAGAGAGGAGGGGTGTCAGCCCGGCGGCGGAGGGGACGCGGCGGGGCAGGCCGGTCGGGGGAAACGCCTCACCGGAGCCGCTGCACCGCCGCTTCCATCTCCTCCGAGGGGGGGAAGCAGGATGACAGCGGCGGGCAGCGGCGGCCCAGCTCTTCGCCCGCGCACGCGCGACGTCACCCGCGCCCATTGGCTGCCGCGGCGCAGGCGCAATTTGCCCGGGTCCCGCCTCCGCCGCCGGCCTCTCGCGCCCCGCCCGCCCGGGGGAGCTTGCCGCATGCGCAAGGCGGCCCCGGGAGGCAGGTGAGGCGCCGCTTCCGCCTTGGGAAGGCCCGCGGTCCCCGGTGGCCCCTCGGGCCGGGAAGATGCCGGAACCAACGAAAGGCGAGTCCGGATGGCCCGGCGCCTCTCCCCGAGGGGAACCCGGTTTGGGCCTCCCACCCGCCGGTCCCGTCGGTCCGAGACCCCCGGTCTCCCTCCCCTGCTAAGGGGTGATGCCTGGTGGCTCCGTGCGCGGTCCCGCCGCCAACCCTTGCAGGGGCAGTCCTCACTTCCCGACCGTGCATCGTCCAGTGACCGGGGAAAGCGGCCCCTCGGCGGTCCTTCTACTACTCCGCGCCGGCCGCGCCCTCCCCCGCAGAGCAGGCGGGAGAGAAAGAGATCGCAAGGCTTCCTCTTCCCCGCAGCGTCCCCGACTGGTCCCGGTCCGCGGCCTGGTCGGGACAACCGGCCTCTGCGAGCGAAGCTTCGTGCGGGGGTGTTCGGTGGCCCCGGCCCGCCTGCAGAAAGCTATTTTTCTTCCGAAACCGGATCACCGGGGGTGGGGAAAGTCACGGGCGTCCTGTGCAAAGGGCGTGTGGGGCGCACACAGAATGGCCTGTACAGCCATGGCGGAGGGGGGGCTCGAACTCGATTCACGGAGGGCCGCATCAGGGGAGCGTGGCCGTCATGACGTCATGTGTGTTGGAGGGCACCTGTGGCAGCCACAGTGCTTTGCCAGCAGGAACGGGCTTCCGAGCTGGGGTGGCACCCTGCGACCCTCTGCCAGCGAAACCTGGGGCTGGAACAACCAGTAACCAACAATACTAGGCTTAACAACTGCCTCGACCTCATCTTCTGCAATAGTTTGAATTCAATTTACGGAATACAAATTAAAGAAGCCTTTTCCAACAGTGACCACAGCATGATCGACTTTTGTCTCAACATACGTCCACACAAAAATCAACACAACGATGTGATTCCCAATTATGATTTCAAAAAAGGCAACTATGATCTTATAGACAATAATCTCTCATTCCTTGATTGGCAATTTCTATTCACTGGATGCAATACTGTTGAAGACCAATACAACATATTTTTACTTGAAGTCAAAA
>BHFT01044248.1:0-14372 GCA_004320025.1 Laticauda laticaudata
AGTCTCTTGTTCATTCTTAAATGTGCTTAAATGTGTTTGGATTACATTGTAGAAAGAAGTGTATTGTTGATAAAGGCGTGTCATCTACCGATAACATTTTTAATGGTATTACTTTTTTAAAAGGTAAAATCAAGGATCTGCTTCCTGATGGCTTGCTTGGAGAACGTACTGTATTGGTCTTGGTAAATGCTATATATTTCAAAGGAAAGTGGAGGACGCAATTTGATTCCAAGAATACACATGAAGCAGACTTTTGGACCAGTAAGGTATAATACCTGAAAAACCCAGGAGAATGGAAATGTATCAATTGCTCCACAATTGAATTAAAAAACTAAAAATAACCATGTTGTTGAACATCAGGGAAATATAATATCCCTGTTTATGCAAAGACCTGTATCAACAGAGTCTGAAATGAAATCTGATATTGTAGCTGCTGATTCCAATCAATATTTCATGTCATGATTTCTCATATTATTATTGCTTTATGTTAAGTGTTACTTTATTTGTTATAGGAGCACAGCAAAAAAGTGCAAATGATGGCTCAACAGGGGAAATTTAACTATGCTAAAATAACAAGCCCACCAATGGAAGTGCTTGAGCTTTCCTATGATAAGAAGGGAGACCTAAGCATGTTCATCTTTCTACCAGACAAGAATGGGAGCACAAAAGAGGTAATTTGAGTTCCGAAATCATTCAGAAATAGATGTAAATGAACTTGATATGTATCTTTTGAATAATTTTATTGGTAAAAAAGGCCTTTTATCACATATTCTTAAGAGGTTCTCAAATCTTAATTATGATTTCCCCCTATTTTTCTCATTCATTTCTTATTTTCATACAGAAATGTACACATATGCACACACAACTTCCCACTGAGATATACTGGGGTGAGTGTGATCACTGAACTCTCCAGTTCTCTCCAGTCCCAGTCGACTGCTTTTCCATTTCAGGAAGACCTAGCTATTAATACTGGCACAATTTTGGAGCTAGGGAGCAGAAATAGGCTTATTTATGACCAATTTTCATCGCTGAATAATTTTCTGAGGGTAGAAATCAAAGGTGGTATTCAGCAGGTTCTGAGCAGTTGTGGAGGACTGGTAAATATTACCTCTGACTAGAGTTTTTACAGTATCCTTCCCTTGCCACGCCGACCAAGCCATGTCAGCAGAACCGGTAGTTAAAATGTTAGAATCCCACCAGTGCTAAAAATGGATATTGAAGAAAATTTTGCAAGTATTTAGTTGAGTGTTTTCAAAGTCAGTTGTTTACGAGCTGTGTTTGTTTATCATGCAACAGTCCTTTATCATTATCTTCATATCCCTTCCTTCTGCCTCCAAACGAGGATTTTTGAAATATTTCCTTCTGCCTTTGACTAGCTAGAATTTGTCATCCAAACCAGAGGTAGGATTCTACCAGTTTGCACCTATTTGCTAGAACCAGTTGTTAATATTCTAAGCAGTTCGGAGAACTGGTTGTTAGAACAAATTACTGGCCTAATCCTGTAAGGAAGGCAGGAAGGAGACATTCTGGTGTTGCTTACAGAAACTGCCTCTCCATTAACTCTTATTACATTCTTGGCAGGACTAGACTTCCTATCTCAGGAACTCCTCTAGAATTTTTTTCCCCTCCTTTGCTGGTACTTTGCTTGTGTGGAGTGACCATTGAAAGTTACAATGGCACTGAAAAAAGTGACTTATGTCAATTTTTCATGCTTACGACTGTTGCAGCATCCCCACAGTCGTGAGAGGCCAGGTTAGGAGATGCGTGCCTCGATGTGAGTAATATTGAGTTGGCTACACCCAGCCAATAACCAAGCCATGTCCACCAAGTCACATGACCACCAAGCCACACCTACCACCTAAGCCACACCCACAGAACCGGTTGTTAAAATTTTTGAATCCCACCCCTAATCTTAACCTAGACTTATAGTTAATTCTGTTACATTTGGCTTAAAGAAAACTCTTCAGGAATATGCATAGAGATGACTTTCCTGAATGCCAACAGTGTTAATATTCAGAACTGTTTCCCTGTTCAGATACTATCCGACTCATTTCCAGGCAAAAGTCAACACATACATTTTCAAATTTCAGCTATTGACTCAAGCAGAAGGCTGTGAGCCTATGGCTTCCAAGACTTCATATTTTCTTCTTGTCTCCTTCCATCAGAAATATGGAAAAAAACCCACCCCAAACAGTCCATATTTTGAATACAGTTTTTGTTTTCAAAAAAACCACTTGTGATAGCTTCCCAACAGATGGAGGCAATTCTTGGGCAGATTTTACATTCCCAGGCAATACAATGATTCTAGAACAGAGACATTCATTTTAGGCTTGGCATGTGATACTAAGTGTCTTGATGCTCCCTTCTTCAAAACTATCCTGCAAATTATTTTTTTAAAGAAAGTAATATTTTTGCAGATATATTTGCAGTTTACTTATTATGAAGGAATAATGTTACAATGAGAAGTAACAGGAAATCATCTTTTAGTCTTTCTTGATCCCTTTTTCCAAATATTTTTTGTCACTCTCACAATGGCTCCCCTTTACCTGACAGATTGTGAAGCAACTCACTTACGAAAAATTTCAAGACTGGACCAGTTCAACAAGCATGGAGAACACAGAGATCACGATTTTCCTGCCAAAATTCAAGATGGAAGAAGAATATTCACTTATTCCTACTTTAAGTAAGATGGGAATGAAGGATGTGTTTAAACCAGGCAAAGCCTGATTTATCTTTGCCAATGTTGGGTATCGGGACCTGGTTGTTTCCAGGTTCATTCATTAAAGCCTATATTGAAGTGGAACGAGGGAAGGTACCGAAGCAGCTGCTGCCTATGGCATGTAGTTGTAGTCGGTTCACAAGGATCCCCGAGTTTAAGGTGATGAATCGACCTTTTTTGCTTCATTTTATAAAAAACATAATAGCACAAGAGCATTATTTTTTGCCGGCCAAAACTTTCCTCCACCATAAATACAACGTGATGCGACATTAGAATAGAAAGTATATATCCATCTGTATGTTATGTTAAGCAGCCAAGACTTCTGAATTCCAAATTCTGTTCTCAGTTGGCTAACAAGTCATTTCCTCTCTTAATGAAAGAGCGATATTGTGGCAGCTACAGGTTTTATTTGCTTGCTGAGCTAAATATTTCCCCTTTTAACATTGATATGTGCTGTGGAATCAAAGCTATAGCTAATAAACACAAGCCTTGATGATTGGCAGATGAGATCTGCCGAAATGTCGCTACAAACTTTAAAAGCACAACTATAATGATGTTGGGAAAATAGCCGAACACAAATAAGACATTCCTAGACTGAGTAAATAAATATTCTTTTAAAATAACTTGTTCATTACATGTTTGAATGTGCTGACCAACAAAATAGTACACAAATTATCAATGGAAATCAAATTTAACAACCCATGGTAGGTATGGATGGGAGTTACTCTCAAAATTAAAGTGGAAAAAATCACTACAGACTGATCCAACTTGTTGATGTAATGTCCTTTAAAACAAATCAAGATATGAGGCCTCAGTAGTGTATGTGGCCTCCATGTGCCTGGTATGATCCTCCCTACAATGCCTGGGGCATGCTCCTGAGGAGGTGAGTGGTGGTTCTCCTGAGGAATCTCCTCCCACACTTGGACTAAGCGCATCCCCCCAACTCCTGGACAGGTCTGTGGCTTGCAACGTGGCATTGGTGGATGAGCAAGACATCATGTTCCCAGATGTGCTCAATTGGATTCAGGGTCTGGGGAAAGGGCAGGCCAGTCCCATAACAGTCCAATGCTTTTCGTCTCTTGCAGGGAACTTGGCTGACACACTCCAGCCACATGAGGGTCTAGCATTTGTCGTGCATGGAGGAACCCAGGGCAAACCGCCACCAGCATATGGTCTCAACCAAGGGGTCTGAGGATCTCATTCTCAGTACCTAATTGGAAGTCAGCTAACCTCTGGCAACCACATGGAGGGCTGTGCGGTCCCCTTAAAGAAATTGCCACCCCATTACTTGGTGTGCGGTGAAATGCCCCTCTAAAGAAATGCCACCCCACACCATTACTGACCACTGGCTAACCAATCATTGCTGGAGGATATTGGGGGGGGGGGGGGCAGCAGCAGAACATTCTCATGGAGTCTCCCGACCCTGTCATGTCTGTTACAAGTTGCTCAGTGTGAAACTGCTTTCATCTGTGAAAGCACAGAGGTGCTAGTGGTGAATGTGCCCAATCTTGGTTTCCTCTGGCAAATGTCAACATCCTGCATGGTGTTGGGCTGGAAGCACCAACCCCCACCTGTAGATTGTTGGGGCCCTCATTTATCACCCTCATGGGTCTGTTTCTGACAGTCTTGGATGCAGCCACATGCACATCCGTGGCCCGCTGGAGGTCATTTTTGCCAGTGTCTGCAGTGCTCCTTCCTGTAACCACTCCTTGCACAAAGGGCAGAGGTAAGTGCCGTTCCCTGATGCTGGGGCTGTTGCCTTCCTGCGGCCTCCTTCCATGTCTCCTGAAATGTACTGGCCTGTTCCTGGTAGTGGCTCCATGCTCTGGACACTTACCACCTGTTACATAGCTAAGCTTCTTGCCGCAGCTTGCACTGATGATGATCACTGGATGGATGATTTTGTTTTTGTGGAAGCCGTTGGCTGTCAGTACTTTAGTCAGGGTTGCATAGTCAGGTCTTTATGATGTGTCTTGTCTGCCAGGCGTTTGGTTCTTCAGGTGATTCAGTGTTTTGGCCACGGAATTACCTGTGTGAGGTGGTGGTGGATTGGCGTTGAGAAGGTAGCGGTTGGATGTGTCTTTTTCTTCTTGCCGCTATATGGTTGTGTCCTAGTGTGCCATCTGTCTTTTGTTAGATTAGTACATCTAGGAATTGGTAGTTTGTTGTTTATTTCCATTTTCCATTGAAACTTTGATTTTGGGCCTGTGTGCTGTTTAGGTGTGTTACGGAAATTGTCAGGTTTCCTTTTCCATGGGGCCAAATCACAAATGTGTCATCGATTTGTATCTATGCCAGACACTGGCAAGACAGACACATATAAAGACTGAAACTATGCCACCCTGACTTAAGTACTGGACAAGCCAACAGTCTTCCACAAAAAACAAAATCACCAGCTTGGTCCACAAAAACACACGTAAGTCATATTTAGAGACCTAGAAGATCAACAACCTATGGAACAGCTGTCCCCTGCCCTACAAAGAGGTACTACAGACAAAATCAGTAAGATACTACACAGGCATTCACATCAAAACCTACCTTCAAAACAGAACTCAAAAAAAATTAGCATCCATCCTTTACCCCAAAGATAAAATTGACCTGGAAAACCAAGGCATTATACGAAATTCCCTGTACATCATGCTCGGCCACATACCATTGGACAGACCAATAGAAGAAGAATAAGTACCCGCACTTAGATGAACAACACCAAAATGACAGTAAAAAAAGCTGGAAACACACCTCCTCACTAGTCCACACGTCGAAAAGCCACCAGTCCATACATCAACCTCAATGGCACCAAAACCTAGGCCACTATAGAAACCCCAGCCACAGAATCTCATCAGAGAAGCCATAGGATTGGAAAAAAGACTGAAGCTATGAATAGAAGCAAGATGCACCTCCACCGAGACTATCAACATATCATTTGGAAAGGCCTTAGCACTCTCAATAGAAAGATCTCCACACCACAAGCCAGGCAAACCCTGGGCACAAACCAGTATTCCCCCTGTACCTGCCAGCTTCAAACACACCATCCCAACCAGACACCCAGATGAACCCCTAGTTCCTAATAGATAATAGCCGTCCTCAGTACGTGAAGCCAAGCTGCATGAAAGCCTCCAACACAGAACAGAGTGTTGCACCCAACCTCAAAGTCACAAAAACAGACAGAAGTAAACATGAAACACCAGATCAACAAACTCCCAGGAACCAATAAACAACTGACGAAGACTCCCAACCAATCAGGATGTAGAAAAAAACATCCTGTGACAACAGTAGGCTAGCCCGTCAATTTAAAACAATACAGCTTGATAGCCTGGAACCCAACAAAACACGGAACACCAATACAGAAGCCTGATGATGGCAGATGAGATTCTGCTGAAACGTTGCTGCAACTTTAAAAGCACAATGACGTGGGATGATATCCGAAGGAAGCTGAACGGCATTTATGTAAGTACCCACAAAAACTTAAAAAAATAAACACACACACACACACACACACACACACTAGATCTGTGATGGGAGAAATATGAGATATACATTCTGTTAAATAAAGCCAGAAGAAACCAATGATTTCAATTGAAGACTGTGGTAAAACTCACTGCTAACCTTGTTGTTTCTGAATGTATAAGCTTCAGTGGATGGCTTGATTAAGGTACTTTCTGATTTCTGATTATGAAATTTGATCCTGAGTATATAGTAAACTCCTTTGTCTTCCGCTGATAACTAAAAATCAATAGAGAGACATTTTTGGCTTGCCTGTCACTTAGCATGACTCCTGATGATTCAAGTTAGTTTTATTCTGATTCTGTCCTCTGTCTAGGCTGAGGATATTTTGTGATCTCTTGAGTATAAAACTGCAATAATATCTGAATAAACATATACAGTACATCAAATAGTCTCAGACTTATTTGCTATTCATATTTATCTCTGCACTTTCCAAACTCTTCTAAAGAAGCAACCTTGTTCCCCAATCTTTGGCATCTAACCTTCCCACTTCCCATTAGACTTGCTCCAAATATTCACTGTAGGCACCAACATCTACAATTTAAGCAGAACAGTAACAGACAGAGGACAATGATAACAGATAACAGAAAATCAGAGTTGGAAGGGACCTTGTAGGTCATCTCGTCTAACCCTCCGCTCAAGCGGAATGAAACAAAGAACGTCCAGATATTGCTGAATCATAATTTCTACTGTACTTTGCATTGTCTGTACAGGTAGTCCTTGACTTATGACTGCAGTTGGGACTGGGAATTCAATGCAGTTGTAAAGTGTGATCTTACGTGATCATATGACTTGGTGACCACAATTCTGGGATCTATGGTTGCTATTGTAAGATGCATAAGTCATTTAATGGGAAGCAGAGGGAGTCCCACATAAGTAGCACGGGGTTCCCATAGCAGGTGGGGTAAGCCCAGCAAGGACCAGGTGTGAATTTTGAGTGTGCTGCAGGGAGACCAGGGAAAGAATACTCTGTGATTCAGGCTTCTTGGTGAGCTACAGCTCTGGGACTATTTCACAAAAAGAACACACACAAAAAAGAAGCTTGTGCAAATGAGCACATTCATAAAAGNAACTTGACAGCTTTAAGACTTGTGGATTTCAACTCCCAGAATTCCTCCTCCAGTCATGTTAGCCCAGGAATTCTGGGAGTTGAAGTCCACAAGTCTTAAACTTGTCAAGTTTCAAGACCCTTGTACTAAACAGAGATAACTGAGTAAAGAGAAGTTTAGATGATCTGGTGATGCAGAAACTTTGAGTAAAAAACATAATAAATATACCAACAAATCCACAAAGGACTACTCTCTTCCTACAACTAGATTTCAGTTGAAACTGTAGAAGTACAGCTGGTGCAGCATGGACAGGAAATGGGAGTTGTGGTCAATGATATTACTCTTGTAACACCTTTATAGGCTTCCCATTAATTTCCTTCCTCAGTTCTAAATGTTCCTATAGAACCATAAGACTCACTATTCTCCTATAATCTTAATGCCTCTTTCACTCACATATATATCTTCCAGAATAGCTCTCAAATAACTCCATGAAAATGTACTGTCTTTTTAAGCCAACCAGTAAAGAAAGGATATTTGGCTGGCATTTAAAGCACGGTTGGCTGATTTAAATCTGATTAGAATATATATTTCCATGCCTCTCCATCAGAGGTGCTATTCGACCAGTTCGCAACTATTCAGGTGAACCAGTAGTGGTTATTTGGCATGGGTCGCCAAACTGGTGATAATCCCTGGCTGGCCACGCCCTTAACCCAGTCGCCAGGTTCCCACTTGCGATCGCTCTCCTCATTTTCCGTTCCCCACATCCTCTTTCTCCCCAGGGAAAAGGAAGAAAGTTATGGACCTGCGAGTATCGCTTTCCCTTTGTGAGTTAAAGTGCTGGAGTGAGAAGGAGTGCAGTCTGGCAGAGAGTGTGGAGGTGAATTGAGCCTTGGAGCACTTTTGCAATGTAAAAGAATCCACTCAAGCTTCCAAAATGCTTGTCTGTTCTGTGTGTGTGTGTGTGTGTGTGTAAGAAAGAAAGAGAGAAAGATAGAAAGAAAGAAAGAAAGAAAGAAAGAGAAAGAAAGAGAGAGAGAGAGAAAGAAAGAAAGAAAGAAAGAAAGAAAGAAAGAAAGAAAAAAGGATAGGTAGAGAAGAAAGAGGAAGGTAGAGGAGAGAAAGAAAAGAATAGGGAAGAGGAGATAAAACTCTGTGCTCTTATTTTTAATTGTTTCCATTATTGATCAGTATGTTAATATTTTACACTATCTGCTTACAGAACGCAGAGAGTGGATTTTTCTGCTCTTTCTTTTGCCAGGACTACACATATTTTTCAAGGGTTTACATGTATTCAGGTCAATAGTCCAGAGCATAAAATATCGCATGTGTTTTAACAAGAGTTGAAATGGGGGGGGGGAGGGGGGAGGGACCTTGGAGGTCTTCTAGTCCAACCCCCAGCTCAGGCAAGCAAAACTGAGGATTGCCAACTCTGAAGTAGAAAGCCTGGAAAGGTGTCAGAAGTAATATTAGAAGGACCTTGGGCGAACCCTATTACCATTTCAGAGAAATCAGCTGTCCAGTCTTTTCTCAAAAACTTCCAGTAATTGAGCACCAGAACTTCTTGGAGACAGGCACGTTCCACTGGTTAATTGTCCTCACTGTCAGGATGTTTCTCCTTATGTAGGTTTGCTTCTCTCTGTTCGGTTTCCTCCATTGTGCTTCTTTATTGGCCTTCTGCTTCTTTGAAATACATTGTCCCCCTTTCTTTGTAGCAGCCCCCTTAAAAGCCTGTTGCGCTATCACACTCTTGGGGCAAAGCTTGTTGAGGGTTTAATTCCCCGTTACGGAGGAATGAGCACATACAGGGAGACATATTAGAGAGTAGTGTTGGGAATAAATACACACACAGTACACAGATACATTGCACAGTAAATGTAGGTTTTTACTTCCAGAAAGGTTTAGTCAAATTGACGTAAAGAAGTTTCAAATAGGCCAGTCCAAAAGTCCTATTCACAGGTTAATCAGTCAGTTTTATCAATCCAGGCATATTCCATAACAAAGTCAGGTCAAAAACAGTTAAGTATCAGACTTACATTAAATCCAGTAATATCAGTCAATTAGGAAAAAATGGACAATGGCGAATTAACTTTCCAACAGAAGGAAAACGAAAGATACACTCACGACTCTCTTCTGAGAGCTCAACTAAAACAACCCAGGTTTCTGGCTCCATCTTAATGGCCGTTTGAGAAAAACACAACCCACCTTGCATGCTCTTGCATTCCCTAAAAGGACAGTATTAAAATGTTTATGCTGGTTTATATATTTCTAACCCAAATACCTGTTTGGTGTTTCATATTCCTAACAAAAGCATGTCACCATTTTCGGCCTTTCACTTGGTCCAATGAATAATAACATCTATAGTATGCAGATAATAAAGTCAAAAAAGGTGAACAACATTTTTAACAAACTATAGAATAAGTTGGACGGTGGTAACAAGGAAATGACTGGGAGAGGAGGGGCCAGGAGGCACCCTTTGATGTGAGCTGACATTGAGTTGCGACTCACCACCCAGCTCACATGACCACCAAGCCATGCTTACCCAGTCACTTGACACCAAGCATGCCCACCCAGTCACATGGCCACGAAGCCACACCCACCAAATTAAGCACGTCCACAGAACTGCGTCGTAAAACAAATTTGAATTCCACCATTGCTCTCCATGTTTTTCCACAGCCATGATCTTGTGGGGTGGCATGAACTGAGGTAATGACTAACAGATGTAATATAAAATAGAATAGAATAGAATTCTTTATTAGCTAAGTGTGATTAGACACACAAGGAATTTTAACTGACCCTAAATGTTTGGTTTGGTTTCAGATGGTTTTGATGTTGTTTTAATTTTTGATTGGGAGCTCCCAAGTCCAACACTTGGACCACTACATCAGACTGGTTATTGGACTGGAAGCTGAGACACCACTTAATATTTGAGTATCAAATGTAAACCCACATGAATATTGCTGTGTTAGTTTTGCCCTTTATGGACCATGTAGGCTTCCAATAACTGACAAAAACAAAGCAGGAAGTGTAAGTCTTATTAGGTAGACCAGACTCAAAACACAACCAGATGAGTTAGTTCTACTTGATTGTACATATTAACAGAATTTTGCAGTGTCATGGCCCCATTAGAGCCCGGTGTAGAGGAGGAGGAGTTGGAACTGGGACTGTCTGACAGGGAAGGCACATCCCCCTTGGGAAGTTTGGGGACGCCAGGGTCTGAAGACAATGCTGCCCCAGGCCCCTCAGGCATTGGGGGGAGGTGGTCAACCAGATGGAGAGCTACCTGCCTATATAGACATGGGGGAGGATCGAGTGCTGACCAGCAGTGGTGCTGATAGGCAGCCGACCTCCTCTGATGAGGAACAGTTACCTACCTCACTCGATCCAAGGGCAAGGAGAGTGGAGCATAAACAAGCCCAGAGAAAGGCTGCAAAGTTACTCTGCAGGAGTAGCCAGGAACAATTATTTGCTTTGGCTTACACTCCCCTGGCCTTGAATCATGCCTGTTGCTGTTTGCCTTGCTTCGCTTGGAAGACTGCCTTTCATTTTTTGTTTTGGACCTAGCCTTTCTCTTGTAGACTGCATTTGGCCTTTGTTTCACTGTGGCTTTGGAACGGTTTCTTGCCTGGGACCTGTTTCTCATCCTGAGGACTGCCCTTGTCTTGTGCCTGGATTCTGCCTTGTGGATTGGACTTGGAATCCTAGTCCTTGCCCTGTGAAAACACTCTTATTCTGTAGGCTTTCTTTGTATTACTGGGGCTGTGTTTGGGAGACTGAGGGTGGTTGACCTCAGTGTGATGGTGGAGCATTATTGGTCCTTGGAGAGTCATTGGCTGGGACATTTGTTGAGTGAAATAAAGAACGTTCTAAAGGGCTGCATTGCCTTGACCATCTGGGTCATAACATGCAAGACTAAAATTGCAATTCTCTCCACCTTCTTGTTTGTTTGTTTTAATTTATTTATTTGTTTCTTGTTTATTTTCAACATTTGAAAATAAATGTTGTTTATAGAACAATGAACAGAAAATGTTGTTTATAGAACAGAACAATGTTGCTGTTCTCATAATTCTAGGCATTTAACAAATGGTTTCTCAGTGCTCACAATTATCTACAGGAAAAAAGATCAGTCTTCAAAAATGTATCTTTTCACATCATATTTTGAGAAGGAAGGAACTGGTATGAAGGGGTCGGGGGGAGGGATTTTACCGGTTTGGTCAGAACTGGATGTTAGGACTCCAAGTAGTTCGGAGAACCAGTAAAATGGCCCCCTGGCTGGTCCCGCTCCACTCTGCCCACTTCTCTCCCTGCCCAGTCAGTGCCTATTGCAGATGTGCAACATTGTGCACATGTGTGACATGCCTGCAGCCTGCTTTTGCCCACCAGGCCAGCCATTGCTGCCTGCCTTTTGCTCCTGGGCAGCAGAGAAGCAGCCCGGTTGAATCCCATTTCTCTCTGCTGCCCAGGAGCCCTTTCCCAAAGGGAGGGGCCATGTAAGCTTTTTGCTCTGCTGGGAGAGGCTCTCCCAGCAAGAGCAGGTGAAAGAAGCAGCTCGGAGCTGATCTGCCTGCTCACAGGTAAGCCTGCCCTTCCCTCACTGTCCCCAGGGCTGCCCGGGCCTCACCCAGCCTACCTAGATGCGCCCCCAACATCCCCCGGTTTGGCTGGCTGGCTAAGTGACCACGCAGTGCTCTCCCAGCTCTCCTTACCATGTGTGTCATCAAATGGGAGGCAGCCAGGTCTGCCTCCCACGGAGGTGCTTTGGGAGGGCTGGGGCAGCGGGGTGGGGTGCTCATGGCCCTGCTTTGAGCACATCGAGGTGCTTAAAGCAGCAGGGCCATGAGCACCTGCCCACCCCAGCTGTCACTGCACGTGGAGGTGCTTTGGGAGGTGAGGGTACTAAAGGCCCCATTGCAGCCACACACCTCACATCATTCCACCTGTGTGGAATTCTTAGCCTTCGCCTTGCTCTTTTCTGGCGCCCCACTTGGAGCGATGGTTAGGTCATTTTTCTGACCATCGCTAGCAGCAGCAGCAGCAAAACAAAGCGGTACTCCTACTCCGCTGCAGCCTGTTAAGAGGAGCTGCTATGGCAACTTCCCTCCTCCCCCCCATCACTTACCGCCTCCCTCTCAGCTTTAGTCCAATGTTTGTTGCAGTCATGCCACTCTAGGCAAGGTCCCCCTCTGTGCTTTTGCATCCTGGAAGCACCAATAGAGCAGGGGAATGAGGATGTGTGCAGTTGGAGCCGGCTTGCAGGAGAAGAGTTTGTTTTGGTAGGATGCTGGTGCTCACCGTGGCCCACTGACCCCTCTCCTCTGATGTAGCCTGGCGCTTCATGAGGGCATAGAAAGCCGTCCTTGCTCTCCCTCTTCCCAGGCTCCCTTCCCTATTTCACCTGCCCACTCTCCCTTGCGTCCTTTCTTCCTCCCAACCCCTGGCGATGGCTTCTTTGGCGCCTCCGGGTTCCAACTGGGGCCTGATCATGAACATTGTGAACAGCATCATCAAGGTTAGCGTGCAGATGATGTCCTTCTGTTTCCGACAGGCATTAATGTTTATTATATAAAATATATAGGATGAATATTCACCTTAGGAGCAGTACCATGGCTTGCTTGTTTTATTGCTCAAGGTTTATGTTTTATTTTTTTATTCTTATTTCGTATTCTTTTTAAATTGAGTTATATTGTCTGTTCTTAGAACATCTATCCTGCATTACTGATATAAAAGAGGATAGCATATGTAAGAGTTCTCTTGAATACATGAATTCCAAGGTTCATTATTTCTTTAATGCTTTCTCTCTTTTGCCTTATTGTCTGGTCATGTTTGTTATAACCTGGTGCTTAGACACCTGTTCATCTGTGTGACTTTTCTGATAGGCACAAAAATATACAATTTGGGATTAAACTTTGTTTTATAAATTGAAAAATTACAAACTATTTCTGTTCATCATTAAAGTAATCTGATATCTGTATGAGAGTCATATAAATCTTGTTTCTTTTTTTCTATTTTTCCTTCCCATTTTTCCTTTCCTTCACCATTGCCATATTGAGAGGCTTTCTGANCATTGCCATGGATGTTGAGAGGCTTTCAGATTGTGGAATCCAATGTAAAGTAGATTTTAGAAACATATGCCCCAGGTTGTTTCATATTAAGAAATTATTTGTGTGTTCAAGCTCCAGATACATTCCTTAGGAGCCATTTTAATGTAGTAGTTAAGGCATCAGACTTGAAACAAGGAGGCTGAATTGTATTCCCACCTTATCCCAGTGCCTAATCCCACTTTAGCTCCAAAGCCAGCTGGGTGACCTTGCACCACTCACTGTTTCACTAGCCCTAGGAAGAAGGCAGAGGCAAATCCTTTCAGAAATCTTGCCAAGAAAACTGCAGGGATGTTTCCAGGAAGATGTTAGGATTGACTTGAATGCACACACAAAAGATAAAGTTTGCATTACATGGCTTTACAGAATAAAAAGCCCTGGAATATATTTTTTGCAGTAATTAAGAAAAAAATGAACATACTTTTCCGGTCGAGTTCTTTTTGTGATGGCCATTTCTGACCACCGCTGCAACTGACTTCGGGAAAGGGACTAATGGCCAGCTGGGGAGGAGAGATGCAGTTCTCCTCAACCCTGCTGGCAGTCTCCCCCCTCTTCACCACCTCTATGGGGTGGCTTAGCCCTGAAACCAGCTGGCTCAGGATGCTCCAGCAGCAAGTACAGATCAAAGCCTTGCAGAGACGAGGTTTCGGTCTGTTGCTGAAGAAGCTCAAACCGGAAGGAGGAAGATAAGAAGAGAGAGTTTTGGTTGACTGGGTCAAACAGCAAAAGCAACAAATAAGGTACCCTGGAACTGAAATTGTTAAAAAAACAATAACATTGTTCCCTAAGAAGATTGTTCCCTAAGAAGATTGTTCCCTAAGATTGTTCCCTAATGTTCCCCAATAACATTGTTCCCTAAGAACATTGTTCCCTAAGAAGATTTTGCATTATTGATATAAAAGAGGAGAGAGAAAAGGGAAAATATTTTGTTTTCTCCTTTTCCTATACTGACAGCTAAGAGACTTAAGTAAGAAATTGGAAAAAAATCCACTTTGACATCAATAG
>BHFT01044250.1:0-29022 GCA_004320025.1 Laticauda laticaudata
AGAAGCCTGATGATGGCAGATGAGATTCTGCCGAAACGTTGCTACAACTTTAAAAGCACAACTACAGTGACATGGGATAATACCTGAAAGAAGCTGATTCTGTATAGGCATCAGTACAGTGTTTGTCTGTGAGTCTATACAGAAGCCTGATGATGGCAGATGAGATCCTGCCGAAATGTTGCTACAACTTCAAAAGCACAACTATAACGACCTGTACCTGAACAAAACTGGATACTATATACACCATATATATATACATGAAAATAGCACATACAGTTTAAAAATTAATTGTTTTAAAAATCACATATAATATATAATTGTATAACATATGTACATAAGACCATGCACTTCTTGTGAGTTATTATCAGAGTGTGTGGGCAATTCTTGAATTCCTACAATTTCTATGGTATATTCTGTTAGCTTTCATATCATTTGGATATGGTTTGAATTATGTGTACATTTTTTAATGCATTTGAGGTTGGAACTGAATTTTCAATTTTTTGTCTATAGTACAGATTTATAGATATAAAAGTGTTGAATTAATGGGCTGCAGATGAGATCAAAGCACTAGCAGACTGAAATACAAACTTGGCACGTAGCAAAAGAGATTGGAGTGTAACAAAAGAAGGTGTAGGAAGTCAGAAGTGTATGGGTCAGAAAAACACCTGAGATCTATAATAGCGCTTAGGGTGAAGATAATAGAAGAAAAAATAAAATTAATCTGGAAAGTTCATTCTATCTGTGATAGTCCTATGCATATCCATAAATATATATCTCTATACAAAATGTTACATGTAACAAATACAAATTATCCATGTGATTTAAATGAATTTAGATGCATTATTTATTGCACAAGAATTGCACAACTGTCGTTTTCACAAGGAACTTAGTATTTTTTCTACTTGAATGATCTATGTGGTGGTTATATCTATGTGTGATTAATTTCTTATTAATTTCTTACTTCCCCAGCATTCAGATCACAAAAATACTTTTTTTTCCACCCATATCTGATCCAGCCAACACATTCTTTTTTGTGATCAGATCTAGACTTCAAAAGTCCAGAGAGCCACTGATTGGAAGCCAAGGGTTAGATTTCTCTTTGCTGTTGTTACGTTTTGCTGTCCAGATCTGGTAAACCTACTGTAACGCAGTTTATTCTACTACACATCCCATTTTAAGAATACATTTTTTTTCCTTCCTTAATATCTTTGTCTTGATAGAATTTGCAGAATGGTCTATATTTGATCTGAAAACCAGCGGAACTATGGTGCTCCAATGACTTAGAAGGAAGGCTGTTGTATTAGTCAAATAAATCTTACTCTGGGGGTAAAATCAGATGTGGTATTCAGATTCTGACCAGTTCTGGAGAACTGGTGGTGGAAATTTTGAGTAGTTCAGAGAACTGGCAAAGGACATCTCTGACTGGCCCCTTTCCCATGTATTCTCTGCCTCCCGAGTCCCAACTGATTGGCTGGGTCTTCTTTTGTTGCCCTGCACAGGAGAATGGAGCTGGAAAGCAGGGAAGGAGGGAGGGAATGGGATTTTGCAGTAATTTTCCCCCAGGAGTGGGGAGGGAATGTGGATTTTGCAGTATCCTTCCGCTGCCATGCCCACCAAGCCATGCCACATCCACCAAGCCACATTTACAGAACCAGTAGCAAAAAAAAATTAATCCCACCACTGGATAAAATCCAAAGATGGAAGAACTGTTTTATAGGTGGAACAGAAGTGAGGAAGAGTAACATTTTCATTCTTTTACACTTGGGGTTTTCTCCCCATATTAGCTTTTCCTTAATTGATGATAATTAAGTGAAATTCAATGTTTGAGTAATTCTATTTGCATTTCAGACTTTTACAGGGCTAGTGTTAGCGGTGATGGTGATGGAATGGGAGAGTTGGTATGATGAACCAGGGTGGGATGCAAAACGAACACAGTCACAGAAAACAGGTGAAACCCCTTTTATTCCTTCACTTTGCTTCCAAGCTCCAAATATCCTTGACAGAAGACAAAAAAACTCCCACACAAACAGTTATAAGAAGGAGGAAAAAAGCAACATAAACCAGGCAAGATAAGGGCTAGAGGACATCCACAGATAACAGAACACACACTGGGAAGGACGCCAAACTC
The DNA here is from genome assembly GCA_004320025.1 of Laticauda laticaudata. Lineage (NCBI taxonomy): Eukaryota > Metazoa > Chordata > Lepidosauria > Squamata > Elapidae > Laticauda > Laticauda laticaudata. The sequence goes on from BHFT01044250.1 coordinate 2,129, forward strand.
AGGAACCATAAACTAGAGATATTTCCATTCTTTATTTCCAGCGCTGACCTGTATGCACGTCCATCCTCTTATTCAGTTGTCACAGCTGCAGCCCATGAAGAGGATCAAGGCTCTCTCCTCCTGAGTAGACCACGTCTCTCCCTTATCCTCTCCTCCCTGCGTGCCCTAGGATGGAGAGGGGATGGGTCTGGGTCCACCTCTGACTGCTCAGTTGGCCTCTGCCCTTTCCCAGCCTCCTCCACAATCTCAGGAGCCACACTTCCACTCCCTGTCAGCTGTTCCTCCTCTCCCTCAGTTTCCACCAGGGGCATGACAGTTGGGATCCATAGTGTTTCCTGAAATGTCTCCTGTTAGTATTGTCCACATAGTAGAATATTACAAATGCAAGCCACCCCTTTCTATGGCCTTAAAGTGGTGGAAGATTGAGAATATTACCCTCTGAAAACAGAGCTCTCTCTCCTATCCTTGAAAGCAGAGATCTAAAAAATTGTCTGAGCGTTACAAAACCTTGCAGATATCTTTTGGTTATAGCCTAAGTTGATTAATTGTAAGAGCTTTAAACCATCAATCATTTGAGGAACTTTGCATCTGGATAGGTACATTATTTTGAAGGAAAAATCAGGATTCCTTTATTTTCAGCTGATGCATATAGACATTTTAACTGTCATCCTTTTGGAAGAATTTCCTTTATATGTGAAATGAAGTAGAATAAATCTTCTGGACTCATTTTATATGTGTGTTCATGGAAAAAAATGAAATTGGTTACAATTCAACAAAAGCAACTTTTAAATAAATAAGACTTGAAATAAATTAATATAATTATGAAATCTTGCAGCTCTATTTAAATACAAGATGGATGAATTACTTTATTTTGATCCATTTCATTTTTGCATGTATAACTTTTTTCTTTCACCATTCTGCAGAGGTTTCAAGTTTTTTAAAAATGGACAAAATGTGCATTATTTTTCCAGAAAATATACATTGCATAAGTGTTTAATGCTACAATATGCACTTTATATAGTTTAGCCTGACACATAGAAATATGTCTTTCTTTTTGTGTATATGTACACAAATATATAGCCAAGCCATCCCTCCCTGATACACTGTGAAAATCAGACAGTAATATTGTTTGATCTTATATTGTACATAGTGGTTAAGGCACCAGGATACAAAGCAAGAGACTGTGAGTTCTAGTCCTGCCTTAGTCATAAAAGCCAGCTGGGTAACCTTGGGACAGTCATTTTTCTCTCAGCTCAACTCACCTCACAAGGAAAATAGGAAGATGTGTTGGATGCTGCCTTGAATTATTTGTAAAAATAATTAAGGCAGGATATAAACAAACAAATAAATATTAACTCAAGTAATCAAATCAGGATGCTTCACTTTAAAAAGTGGATAAAATTGTCAAAGGTTGTGAATGTGTGAAAAAAACAATATATTGTATCAATGGAAGTTTTTTTTCCTCCCCAAAATGTCCTGATTCCATGTCCCCTGAGCTTTTGCTATTTCTCAAAGCCCAGTTGGATCTTTTCATCACTCCCAATCTAGCTTGTAAGAAGAGCTGCTTTTTGGATTCAATTTATAGTCCCTGGAAGCTGCTTTTGCTGTTCATTTAAATAGAGGAATATATGTTCCTGACTTCTCATTTTTGCTTAGTTTATTAGATACATTTTAAAGTGTTTTATATCACACTTCTTAACATCTGACAATTGCTGTTTACAATGTAATTGTAAAAGGATCATCATAATATATATAATGCTTGATTAAATTAATGGAATAAGAGTGCAAATATCCATACAAATAGCTAAATAAAACCTCCAACCAATTGATTAAAATTAAATTTAAAATAACTACTAAATATTTAAAAATATGAATATCACTAAGGATAATACAGGTAAATAGCCTAGAACTTTGTGTGATTTCTTTGCACTCTGGAGCTTTGTCTCCCATTTCTGCAAAAATTGCTCCTAATAGTAGAATTATATAGGTGCTTGTAAACAGGGAAGAGGAGAGAAAGATGAAGTAATGTTATACATACCAAGGTCTGTTTGTCTGAAGGCACCAGCTATTTATATTGAAAAGCTGATGCTTTTCCTCTTAATTCATGCCACTCTTTCTCCTTGGTATAAATGTATATGTGTTTTCATTTTTCAATATTTTAAAACATTTATTGGAATGAGATATTTAAAGAGACCTAATCTCCCAAATATTATCACATAATTGTTATGCATCATAGTCAACACTGAAAGCAAAGATGGATCATTATTATTCAAATACATTGGGACATATTTCTTGGACCTATGGCAGGGATAGATACTCTACACCCTATGCACTAATTTAATCTCTTGTCCCAAAGGTGTTTCCCCCAGCCCCCAAGAGGCAACTGGACTTTCTTGTTTTTCTTTGAAGACATTTCGCTTCTCATCCGAGAAGCTTCTTCAGCTCTGACTGGATGGGGGGCAATGGAAATCCAGTCAGAGCTAAAGAAGCTTCTTGGACGAGAAGCAAAATGTTTTCAAAGAAAAACAAGAAAATCCAATTGCCTCGGGGGGGGGGGGGGCACGTTTGGGACAACCATGACCTGATGACTGAGAATCTCCATAGACACAATAATCTATTGGGTTCCTCTAAAATAGATTCATTTTGATCTATAATGCTTACCTTCTTTGGTTGGCTTGTCAGTTATAATGTGTAACTGCAATATGGAGGTAGTCCTCAGTTTATAACTATTTGCTCAGTGGTGCTGAAAAAATTAACTTATGATGATCCATGCCTAAAGTTACCACTATTGTAATGCTATGACAGCCAAAATTTGGGCACTTTTTGACCTCAGGATCACTTCAGTTTTCCCCACCTGTCCAACTGCCATTTTGGCCACCTTGCACCCTGCCTTGTAAGACAAAAGCAGCCCCAGAACCACACAACTCTGGGGCTGTTTGTGATGCCCAGAGGGGCCTCAGCTCCAGAGTCCCAGAGAAGCCTCCAGAGAACCCACCTCAGCAAGGTCCAGCAGGCGTTTGCCCACCCTGCTGCTTTCACTTCACTCTGCACCGACCTTTCACCTTTTCTGCCCAGCCACTGTGGCTGAAGCAGCTGTGCCCAGCTTCTCCAGCGAACATTTCCTCCACATGGTTCCTTGAGCCTTTGGGACACTGCACGATCTTTATAAAAGCGTCTCGCTGGAGAAGCTGGATTCGAAAAGGGGATAGAAAAAGATGAAAGGTCAGCATGGGAAACTATCAAGTGAATGCTTGATTGTTTGCTTCCTTGGCCAAACTGGTGAACCATGTGGGAAGTGGGGAGAACAGGCAGCTAAACAAACAAATGCTTGCTGGGGCTTCATGAGTGCTACAGCTTGCCACTATGCTCCTTGGGTGAGCTGGGGAGTCATGTGTAAGGAATCATTGAAGAGGTTATAGTGTTCAACTGGGCACAAAAGGTGAAAGGTTCATGTGGGAAAATAGGAAAGAAGGCAGCTGGGTGAATGAATGCTTCCTGTAGCAGACTGTGGTGACTGAGGTTCCCGGCTGGCATATGGGAAGCATCCCCAGAGCTGTGCAGTCCCTGCTTGCTTCCTCACAAGGCAGGAGGCAGGGTTGCCAAGGGAAAGACGTGTGGGAAATAGGTGAGTGGTGAGGGCTGGAAACAGTCTCTTACCTTACTAAAGCTTGGGACAGGGAGGGACCAAGTCCAGAAAGGCTTGGATTGAGATTCTTGGTTAACAATCTCAATGGAAAAGTGCTGTGATTGCTCTTATAAGTCAATGTGGTCATGTGACATCTTGCTTTACAATAGCAATCCTGGTTCCAAACTGTGGTTGTAAGTCAAGGACTACCTGTAATCATTTGTTTTAAGAAGAAAAAGAATGAAAATCTGGCAAAGTAAGTACATTTCAGATATCCTTAATTAAACATGTCATCTGGTGGGACCTTGGAATTGTGCCTCTTTGTCATGGTACCTACCCTATAGAAGAGTGTAGGCTCCAGAGGCTGCCACTTGAATGCAATCCTGAAAGGCATTGAAAACTCAGTTATTCTCCAATAACTGTAGGATAGTGATGAGTCTCTGTAAGATTTGGTTTTGTCTAGTATGATTTTTCATTCTCTGGGTACCTATCTCTGATTTTCTTACTCTACCTGTGAGTGTCAAAAGCCCAGAGTTTCTGGGATTTGGGTTTTTTCTCTTAAAATCTATAAACAATCAAATAAAAGGCACAAACTCTATTACTTGTAATATCTGGCAATTTTCAAAAATAATATTCCTGGTTCTACAAGATGCACAATAGACATTGTATATAATGCACCTTGAAAGCTCTGTTCTCAAAACAGTTCCTCTAATTGCAGTACTCTCAGGACTGTCCTTGAGAAAGATCCAATATTCTCCCCTGTGATTTTAAGGTCGCGCTTATTTAGCCAGCTTCTTCTCAACTTTTTTCCATGTTTCAGGAAGTAAGACCCTTGTTTGAGGGGAGCATGGAAAAGCCTGGCAAAAAGAATAGGGCACTTTGTGTGAGGATAGTACTATGGACTGGAAGAACTAACACATTTCAACCTCTTCAGATATTAGAGCACTTCCACAGCATTTCTATATACTAGTAGGACTCTTTCCATTCCAGTACTCCTCCAAAGGAGTTTGCAGTGGATCCGCTTTGATTTCAGTACGTGTTTTGTGTATTTGGTGGTTTGCAAATAATTTGAGTGGTTATAATACATGGGGTGGAGCTACCTGGCTACCAAGACATCATTTTCTCTTTTTTTAGAGCCATGAATGTGGCATTATATCATCCAATCAAGTTTTGCAGCAGGCACTTTTCCTAATGCTTACCTGCCTATCATCATCTATTGAATTTCCGTGTTGCTTTTCATTTGGAGATTGAAGTAGCATATATTGTGTTCCCTCCTTTTATTTCTCCCCGTAACAAAAGCCTTGAGGTGTGGATGAGACTGAGACAAATTGAAGGATGGAGAGCCACTGATGAGTTTCCAGTTCAAAGGAAACCAATGCCTCAGTTTTCCCCACTTTCAGTTCAAAACTTTAACTCTTATATCCTGCTGGAACTCTGCACTGCATGGTTGCAGAATGCTGTGGTAGCTGAAGTGAAGGTGGCTAGTTCTAAATAAACCTTTTAGACTGCAGAAGCTGGAACTCAATATGGATGAGATCATTTCTCTTAAAAGGTCAGCTGCTTTTCAGGAGCCAGGAGAGGGATGAAACTAGAGTTGCAGTTTGGGTTACAAAGCAGCTGAATCAGAAATAAATTGGCTCCACTACCAAACTCAGCCAACATTGTGGGATCACAGAGATCCAGAACTGTTTCTGAACTGGTGCAGAGTCATTTTGTGGTCGTGCTGCTAACAAGGGCAAAAGAACAGAACTAAAAACACAATCCTGCTTCCCAAAGCAGTTTCCCTCCCCTGCTGCTAGTCAAGAAGTATCCCAGGCGTTTAACTTCATTTCATTTTGCAGAGGCTTTCAGGCACTTTATTATTATCCTTCTCTTGGTCTGCCTGTTCTTCATAGTTTTTTCTGTTACCTCATTGATTTTTATGATGTGACCTTTAATTGTTTTAAGCCATGTTTACTGTTATAATAATAGATCTTTTAAAAGTGACAAAATCAATAAAACCTAGAAAGGGGAGACAGAGGACATTTGTAGATTGTAGGTGATCCTGCTGAATTGTAATTCACTTACAACGGTTTAGGAAATGCAGAGCTGATTCATTTACTTGGATAATTATTTATGGTTGTTAAATACTAAACCTTGATGGTCTGTAGAATGTATCCTCTTTTTTTGGTGCAATATGGCTTTGCTGCTTCATTTTGTTTCCTTCTGCATGGCTGTTGTTATCGATTTGTAAACTTTTCTTTTGAGGCTTGTCATTGGAAACCTCTTTTGTATCTTTTCCAGCATCCTGTCTTGTATTCCCTAACAGATGTACTAAGCTAATGTCTCTTTTCAAGCATGGCCCTTCAAAGTCAAACTCGGATCACAGGGCAGGTAGAAAGCAGAGGATTTGCTTCCCCTTGTAGCCACCCTCAAGAAGCTGTAGCACTGGCAGTCAACCAAGCCATAACACAGCCAGTTCTGTGGTCCTGGCATTGACGGTGATGGGAGTAGCAAAGAAAAGCAGTGAACATTTAAAAGTTGGATGGAGTTCTGTTGCCAAAATGGCAAGCAAAACAGCGGCAACAACTGCAACACCCCCACCCTTTCTGTTTCAATGTTTACACTGCTGGCCCATCACTGCAAATTGATTTTCAGTCCTTATAACATTGAATTCTTGGATGTTGTAACTAGCTGGACTCAATCCAGCTTCAGAACAACTCACCAAAGATCTAATGAACTCTCCAATTAAGTAAAAGCCAGGAATAACTCTGATTCAGATATGTGTGACCTTTCTCCTGATCATAATAGGCTCAGGCAGGCTCTGCTTTTTGTCCCTTCTGTCTTCTTTTCTTGCAGGACACTCTCTTCCTTTTCCGTGCTGTATATTTAATGGAAGGAGGTCGAGTCCCGTTAGGTGCTTGTAGCAGTCACTGCTGCTGAGCTTCCTCACAGTGCCTATGCCAGGTCGAGTGTCATTGCCAGCAGCACTCTTGGCGGGATGAAGGTTGCATTAGTGAACAGTAATTGAAATGCAAAATAACATTTTGATCGAGCGAGCAGGCTGTTTATTTACCAGATCAATAGCCCAGATGCCCCATCTGGAGAAGTCAGCGTGATAATAAGTGATAGGATTCCAAGGGCAAGTAGAACATGCACAGTAGGGAAGACCAGTGAGGAGGGTAGGGCGTGCAATATGGTCAGTGTCTTCAAAACATGCTCCCACCCCTCTTTCTTCACAAAGGTTGCTGTCTTCCTAGCAGCTCATCATGGACAGCAGCTTTTCTCTCATGTAGTTACAGGAAATCCAACACCACTTAGATAACCCATTAAATCCAATTTTAGATTCCACGAGAGAAAAGTTTCTTTTCTGGTATTGCACAAGAGGGGCAGAATTCTGGTCAAGGTCCCATTCATTCTAGAATATCTATGATGATTTTCATTGCTATATATAAAATTGAGCTGGTGTAATAATTTTATATATTATTTGTTGCACACAGTTATAAACTGTCTTGTTCCTTGGACCCTAGGCAAAAGAATACCTTCTTAAAATCTTAAGTAAACAACTTCAACAAAACTAATAAAACCAATAAAAGTCTTATCTCACTATAAAAAGTGAAGTGGTTGTCCACGCACGCATTATCAATATAGTGTTAAGAAGTATGTGGAACAGTTACATCAGACTGAAATAGGAAGCAGCTGCTTTAATGATGAAAAAAAAGAGGGCTCTTTGTGTACTTCCTTTGCACAGCCTAACTAGTAAGGCTTTGAGTGTTTCTGTTTTGCTTCAGAACAGGGAAGAAGGCTTCAGAGGATAGATGGGCACAAACTATTTAAAGTAAATATGTCTTTTCCTGGGCTGGTGTAATCGCTCCTCAGTAAGTTGTTGCTGATAGCTGAATACACAATAGAGACTTTTTCTCATCTCTAACTTTATTTTTTTCTCTTTATAGAATCAAGCACATCATATTTTGTTACTCCTTATGTGCTTTTGACAGCCAGATCCATCTCTTCATATTTTTCTGATCATGTTTAAGAACTCCAGCTCACTTTTAGAAATCAAATTTAAAATTTTTAAATTTGTTATATATAAAAGTTATATTGTCATCTGAAAGTCAGTACATCAACCCCAAATTTCTGTTTGTTAAGTTCCTTAAAATTTTCTAGTTGGCATTTAACAGGTAACCTCTTTAGTTGCTATGCAAGCAGTTCTGATGTTAGGCCTATGGGGAAGCATTATATTCATTATGTAATTAATATGCAGGACAGATGCTTTGCTGTCATTGAAATAACTCCTCAGAAGAACTGCTGTTACCCCCACACTCATATACACAACAGGAGATGCATTCATATTTCTCTGATGTCATGTCTATGTTTAGCCTTCAATAGCGATAAGTAAGAGGACCTAACAAGATATAATGGAATTTATCCTTATTGTTTCCAATGACAACTCTTGATACTGACTGGATGACAAACTATCAAATGTTAATCAGGAGAGGTAGTTTTTATGGGCTCAGTAAGACTAACCGCATCCCTCAGGTGCTTTAATCACAAGATAAATAATCTTTGAAGGTCCCTTAACTTTCAAAGCAACTTGCTTGTTGCCATGGGGAGAAAAATATGTTGAAAAACTTTCAGCTTGCCTATAGCAAACCATGCACTGCTCTGAAGCAAAGTTTTGATTTTCTCTCATCTTGATTATCGTAATCATCTTCCCAGTCACATTCCCTCTCCACCTTGACCCTCTTATCTGTATAAGATTTTTAGAATAATACATGATTATGGGTTTTTTAAAAAAATGATATTCATTTTGCATCTAACATAAACTTCTTATTTACTTCTGAATGCAGTTCCTCTCTGATTAGAAAGTGATCTGATGGCTTGATGGCTAGCTGAGAAATGAACATTCACTTCAGCTTGTATTTTTTTAAAAAAGATATTTTTCAACAGTGTTGACTATAATTTAATTTTCGTGAACTGAATTTACTCACCTTTTTCAGAAGATGAAATAAATTGTAATTTGAATTTGTATCCTTACATTATAGGTCATATTTAGAATGTTGAATCCAATCAAGGGAAAAAAATACTGTTAAGATGGCAACACGGACAAAATGAACATAAGAATACTCATTTAATTTGGAAAAAAAGATGTGCTCAAATCAGATGACAGTGTTTTAGTAATATAGCAACATCATACCACAAAAGGTCAAGTTAAAGAAGTAGTAAATAGAAGAATTAATATCTAATTATTGAATATTGAAGAACTGTATTTAAGTAAGAAGAAAATGTTAAATTTATTTATTTATTTATTTATTTTGTACTTATTTTACTTAGGTATAAGTAAAAACATAGTTACGAATACATGGATACGTATAAGAAAAATAAAAAAATATAAAAGAAACAATAGGGCAGGGATGGTAGGCATGTTGGTGCGCTTATGCACGCCCCCTACAGACCTCTTAGGAAAGGGGTGAGGTCAGTACTAGACAGTCTTAGGTTAAAGTTTTTGGGGTTTGGGGAAAAAAAACAGAGTCAGGTAGATTATTCCAGACATTGACCACTCTGTTGCTGAAGTTGTATTTCCTGCAATCAAGTTTGGTGCGATTAACCTTGAGTTTGTATCTATTGTGTGCTCCTGTGTTGTTATAGTTGAAGCTGATGTATTCATTGACAGGTAGGGCATNCTTGTGAAATATTTCTGGACTTTCTCAACTGTATTAATATCAGATACGTAATGTGGGTTCCAGACTGATGAGCTGTGTTCGAGTATTGATCAATTGCTTTTTAAAAATAATTTGGAATATTACTCTTAAACTGGGCTGGAATAAAGAATCACATTTGATTCATAATATACAATAGCTGAAGTTATGAAAGATATAATGTGTTTTTAATGTTCATAATTATGACTATTTTAGCAGAGGATTGTTCATTAGTCCCCTCCCCTCCTTTTTTCTTTGTTCCACTATGGGCTGCCTCAACTAGAGTATAAATGTTGGAATGTAATTCTATATTCTATGTGTTCTTCATGCAAAAAAAAACCAAACAAGTTCAGTTTATTGTGCTTGGGAATTCTTGGCCTTTGTGGTTTTGTTGCACTAAATGAAAGTTGGGCTTTCTTTGCCTGACTTAACCTCAATCACCTGAAGTTTCCCGATGTGCATTTTTTCTCAATTTATAGTATGCTATTTTTAACAGAAATTTTACAAAATAACTTGAGACTAGAAAGTAGGTAGAAGACCATGCTGCTTTTTAGACAGGCTTGGGTTATTTTGTCTTGATTAAATATGTGGGTGCTGAAATAAATATCTAAATGTACCAATATAATCCTCTAATTATTATCCTATTACATCTATACAAAGTAATGAATACAATCCATTAGAAAACTTTCTTTTGCCACAGTGGTATTATGCTGAACGATATTTGCACTGAATTTTAATTTTTTTATATTATTTATTTATTATTAAATTTGTATATCATCCGTCTTGCTTCACAGAATTATTCCTCTTCAAACAATTCTTCAAACACTTATATAAACTGTTTATTTATTTATTTATATTTCTTTGTTAAATTTACACACTATCCATCCCTCTATTTGAGATGAATGTGTTGCTCTCATAAGTAACAACAGTTCAGAGAATAAGGAACTGGTCAAAACAGGGAAACATTCAATGGGCATAATATATGTATACAGAAGTTTTCAGACGAGGCTGAATTTCTAGTAACTTGCTTCATCCGTTTATTTCTATAAAATGATGTCATTTTCCATTTTTATCCCTTCTATCATCTCTCACACTTTGGCAATTTTTCTATTCAGAAAGAGTCCAGTGAAGGATGGAATAATTGCATGATTCCTTTGATTGGCAATGCCGTAAGCACCTCTCTTGAACCACTCAAGTTAAAATCAAATTATATCAAGTTAATTTCAGTCGTAGAACCTCAGATTCTTATTGTTGGAAAGAGGCTTTTTAGAATATCCAAATTAAAGTATCCCTGATAGATGGCCAATGAAAAATGCCCCACCATCTCTCTAGATAAATTTTTCAAATTATGTTGTTAGAAATATGTCCTAACATCCAGCCAGAATATCTTCTTATATTTTAAATACATTGTTTGGTGATATGAAATCTGAAACAGTAGAGGACAAAACTTAATTTTCTTCTGTGTGATGTTCCTTCAGACCTTTCAAGAGTTCTTTTCTCCCCAGTCTATTGAAATTTAACCACATCCTACATCTCCATTAAAAAGTATGGTCCCAGAATAGGTACAGTACTCAAGATAATGGAACTATTATTTTCTATTATTTAGAAATCAAGGTTTTTAATTTTATGTACCTAGTTTTCTGCAATATTCCTGTTATTTCTATTTCATCTATTAAGTCTTTTCTGTTGGTTAGTTTGTCAGTTCCTACACTGATAAGGATTCAGGAGTCAATTTTATAACCACCTGCAAATTTCTTTGTTATCAATCAAGAGATCCACTGTTTCATAGAAAGACAATAAGAAAGAAGAAAAGGAATTCCAATCTACTTTAGTATGAATAGGTTATGATTGGGGACTAGTTATATACCTTTATTCTTTTCATGTATCTCTACAGTAATCAAGTTTGGGAATTTCTTCTGAGTCTGGCATACATATAAATAATCTTATGTGAAATTATTATACATTTTCACATCAAGTTATATATCACAATCTTGATTGGAAATCCTATTTGCCTATTACTTACCAGACCATAATATGAATGTTATAATTTTATCGAAGTCTTAGATTATATTGATTGACAATAGAAATGATTTGTAGTATGTACAGGAAAGTACTTGAAGGGGAAGGAGTGGCAGAACCTGGGATGGGGGGAGTTAAAAGAAAAATCAGCCTAGAATCTCTATGTAGCCACAGATATACTAAGTCCAACCCTCTCTGCTCCAACTTACATGCACACACAGCATGGAGAATTCAATGGTTTTATTGAAGCTTTCCAGACCTTTCCAAGAGTCTTTCAGTCCAGCATCAAGGCAAACCCCCCCCCCCAAACAAATTACCAGCTCAGTTTCTGGAACTCCACAAAGCTGGAGCAGTCCACAGCAAGACAAAATAGAAACAAGGCAGGGTACAAAATCAAGGTCCACCACCCTGGTCTGGAGAACAGGGCTCAAGGCAAAGGCAATCTGAGAGGCAGGTCTAAGAGTCAAGGCACAAATCCACGGTCTAAAATCCACAGTCAGGATCAGGAAGCTCACTTTAAAAATTTGACAAAACAGTACACTCCAAAAGGGATGTGTTGTTCCCAGAGTCATTTCTGCGGGGGGGGGATTCAGGCTGATTTGCACCGGTTCAATTGAACCGGTTTTTAAATTACCCACTCACCCCCACGATCAAGTGCATCCTGGGTGCGGTGCTTGTGCTGCAATGGAGAAATGGACAACAGAGCAGCTGGTGCGAGGGAAGGAGAGACCACTTTTCCTCCTCGTCTTCCCTCGTGCCAGGTGCCTCATTTGCTCGTTTCTTTCACATTGCAGAGTAGCAACCCAAGATCCACTTTGATGGGGTGGTAAATTTAACAACTAGTTTCCCCAGGTCAGGTTTGGCGTCTCAGGAAGCCCATCCTGCATGTGCACTGGAGCTGGCGATGGAGATGGGCCATGCCTCCCAGTTGAACAGCCAACCTGACCCTGGGTGAACCGGTTGTTAAATTATTTGGAATCCCACCACTGGTCATTTCCCTTCTCCTGCTGCACTAAATAGCCAACACCTGGTGCAGCCCATCAAGAGGGCAAGACTACCGCCTCCCATGAGTAGCTAGGCCAATCTCTGTTGTTCTTTTGTTCTACACCCTGCATGCTCTCAGATCGGGGGGGGGGAGTTCCTCCTCCTCCTTCTCCTCCTCCTCCTCACTGGCCTGTCTGCAGCTTCATGCTGTCTCCATCTGAAGCCTCAGGGCTATCCTGCTGCAACTGTGCCTCAACTGATCCATGCTCATCTGTCTGCTCCTCTGATAACTCCTGCGACCACTCTGCCAACTTGTTGTTCCCAGCTCAGAGCCACCAGCCCCTCCATATGTATAGACACCCCCCCCTTGATGTGCCTGGGATTGACTCATTCTCTTTTGAGTTGGCATCCATAGCGGTGTCTGGGGAAGTGTCTGAAGAGGCCATCACAAACCCCCTCTTGAATTCTGTTAACCCTCTCCTAGTGCCAAAATAGCGCTAATTGTTAGTTGAATAGATTCCTATGTAAGAAATTAGATTAATGTGAACTTCATGTATGGCCCTGGTTTTTTGCGCCTGACGGTAGTACTCCTTGAGCAGAATCAAGCTACCAATTTATCTTAAACTGAATCTGACCTATTTAGTTTTCAAAGTTTTAGCAATTGATTACTTCAGAAAACTATGAAATATTGGGGAATTAGTAATATAATCTTAATACGTTTTACTAAAACATATTAAAAGTACATCCCATTGAATTAAATGGTATTTACTCCTAGCTATGTATAAAAATTTAGCCTTAATGATATTAATATAATTTATCTGTAAAATTAGTTTAGACATAGTAGAAAATATTCCTTTTACAACTGATTTAATTACTTGATAATGAGCTAAATATCCTCATGTTATTTATTATGTGATTTGGTAAGTAGTACATGGATGGATAAATTTAGGTCTGTGAATTACAGTGTATATATATATTAGCTTTCCTTTTGTATTTATGGCAACTTGATGGCAGATAATAGTCATCTCCTGCATGCTGGATACAGTTTATCTGCTGATTGGTTGTTATTCCAAATTCTGAATCCAAGTCTCAATCTCGCAAAAGGAATCATCATCTTATCTCCTAGGTTGCAGAATGCTATCTGTAAAGGTAATATCTAGATAGATATTCTATAACATTTTAAAAAGAGACATCCCCAGAATCTTATATATGAAGTAAACCTCTATTGTAAACTTGTTTGAGTATACACTGAAATATTAAAAACCAAGCTTATGGTTATTATTGATTGTATTGTCCCTTGTGGAAATAAACCTCAATTAGTCTCTGAAGCATATTTTTTCACATTAATTCCCATATTGTACTATGCATTTTCAGTGAATTGGAGCGGAACTAGAAACTCTATGAAAGTAGAGGAGAAACCTATTGTTAGAATATATGAAGGCAGATAAATGTTACTATTTTTAAGATTACTGATTCATGTTTATGGAGGGTCTCAATCTCAGATGTTTTTAATTTTCAAGCAAATCCAGTTGGGAGAATTGGGACTGAAATATACAGAAGGAACCCAGTGTCAGATAATATGCATGGCCCTACCTTTTAAACACATATTTCTCTGAATAAATGAATAGATGCACGTAAAACATTGAAACATTCAAAATGTATGGTGTGAATATTTCTATCTTCATTTACTTATGAACAGAAGTAGTCCTTGAATTACATTTCTTTTAGTTCAAAATTACAACAGCACTGAAAAAGTGACTTATGACCATTTTTCACACTTATGACCGTTGCAGCATCCCCATGGTCATGGGATCAAAATTCAGATGCTTGGCAACTGACTCATGTTTATGATGGTTGCAGTGATCCCCTTTTACGACTTTCTGACAAGCAAAGTCAATGGGGAAGCCGGATTCACTTAACAACCTTGTAACTAACTTAACAACTTCAATGATTCACTTAACAAGTGTGGCAAGATAGATTGTAAAATGGGGCAAAATTCATTTAACAACTGTCTCACTTAGCACCAGAAATTGTGGGCTGACTTGTGGTTGTAAGTTGAGAATTATCTGTATAGGTAAGTATATTATTCTTTACTAAAAATTCTCTGAAGGTATTGTGCTGAAAGTAGCAATTTAAAGAAGAGTTTAGATGGAAAAAGGAGCTTTTTCATTCCTAATATCAATGAAGCACATATAAGCTACCATACCCGTATCTATTCAATAGTAAACATTACACAATTCAATTGTACTTTGGCAGGATTGCAGCCTGATTTAGTACATACTAAGATTTAATCTCCTTACTTTTTTAAATAGAGGGAAGGCAACAATATAAAATAAAAGGCTAATGTCAAAGCAATGTTGTTTAGCCCCATTTTGCATTTTAAAATCTAATCATTAGGACATTTTTAAGCAAATGCTTTTATTATAACAGTTATTGATAACTTATTTTCAATCAGGCAAATTTGATACCAAGCAATTAAACAATTGCCCATTTTGTCAACAATGCATAATCAATGGATTCTTAAGCAAAGAGAGGTAACCTCTGAAAGTAGAACCAAAGAAAAATCAAATTTCTTATTTGTATGGGGGCATTTATTTGATAGTTTTTCCTAATCTACCCCCACTTCAATTTCTATGAAGTTAAATTTTGAGAGAAGCTAACAAGTCCCAAAATTCACAAGCTAGATTTGAATCTAGCTCAAGATTCAATCTATCACAAGATTTGAGCAGATTGTCCTATTCAATATTATAGATTTCAATGAATGTACATTTAGAATTGTCCAGGGTGCTGAATTAGCTCCTAGCTTCTTCATATTTTACTAGATTTGTCTATTGTGGCAAACATGCAGTCTTAACATATGATCAGAATACGTAGTAGACCTTTTTCTATTTGGAAGAGGATAATATTTGAAAAATTTACAATGTTTGTCAGTTCATTTCTGCTTGAGATATAAATTAACAGTGACAGTTTCCATGTGGGGGAACAATTAGGATAGCCTGTCACTGGAAGTAAATGGGTTGCAAGAGCTTTTGAGATTTTAAATAACTTATGGAACAAAATGCTCAGCAAGGACCACTTGTCTGCTCAGTACTTGATGGCCATGGCTATTTAGTTCTGGCATGCATAGAACAGGTGTATGGTCCAGATGGAAGTCAATCTGAATGGGACTGGATGTAGCAATCGTGTTATGCAAATCAGTCACCTACACTCCTTCCAATTATTTTCAGTCCTAGTTCAGGTTACCTTTTAAGAGTGTATTACATTGCAAGATTCTGGATCTCTGATGGAATGCTTTCCAATTGTATCTGCCCTGCTCCCGAGATCATCTGCTACAGCATAGTCTCTTCTTGCCCAAGTATTTTCTCATTCTGAGGTCCAGGTAATGACAAGAGAATTTTCTGTTACTTCCTGGTTTTTGTAGTTCCTGGTTTTGAAATGTATACCAATGCGTATTTCTGTTCCGTCTTGTTTGCTTTTGAAAAAAGAACTAACATATTTTAGATTTTGATATAGTTTACATTAGTTGTAGCGTTGAACTACTATTTAGATCTAAAATTATCTAATAACTTATCTCTCTGTTTTAGGTTATATTTATATAATGCTGTTACTTTTTTGCTGTGGATTTATGTTTACTGCAGACTATTACCTTTTATCATTTTATCATTTATCACTTATTTTTTGATAGATAGATAGACAGATTACATTTTTATTGCAATGGAGTATATTTGATTCATTTCTCTGAATCAAAAGAATATTTTAAAAGCAGGCATGATCAACCGCTGGCCCATAGACGGCAAGTAACTGAGATGTTTGTGAGCAGCTTCTCAAACTAATGTTTTGAAAGGGGGTTCTAGTGTCAGAAGAGAGAGGCTTTTCTAATAAATAATATTTCGAGGTATGCTATTGGATGGAAGCTATCCAGTCAATGCTACTTTATAAAAATGTGTTGATTTTTAGGACAATCTTAATTTTGGACCTCAATTTTGAGGCAATCTGTGTGCTGTCTGCATAGGAAATGGTCTGATAAGAGGTAGCATATTCCCCAGCAGGATATCTGTTTGTTGTTAGCCTGCCCTCTGGAAATTATCATATGTTGAGGAACATGGTAGATAATCAAAATATAGTTGGCAGAAAAGTTCTAAATTTTATTTAAGATTTTTTCCAGCATCCAATATGTAATATTCAGTCTTATTTTTTATGTGTAAACCTGGAATCAAAATATATCAATCCAACCAACCTGAGTACCCTTGAATGTACTTTCCTGCTTTAATTCATTGGCACTGTCAGCTGCAGCATCAAAAAAGCTGCAACAACTATATTTAGACCAAGAAACTATCAATGTGCATGGCTCAGTTGAGTATACTGCTAATTAATTTGGGATGCAAATTCATTTTTGTTTTCCCTTTGGATTCTAAAACCATAAAACTCATCCCATGAATCAACCTGAGACAGGAAATCCTAATTTATTGATTCCACAATATCACATGCCCAGCTATCCAAGACTAAGATTATCCCAGAGATTCAAATTCACTTCATCATCTTCTATGCAGCTCATCCCCAGAGGAAGCTAAAACGAGAAGATCTAAAATCGCCAGCTTCCCAGTGTTTCATTAGTGAACTTTCCAAGCAAATCCAATTTGCCAATTAATATCATATCGTCTCCCTCTAAACCACTGAATGCATCTCATCGTAAGTACAGAGAGATGCAAATGCCGTCTTCCTGTGAAAGTCTTCTTTCGATTAATCCTGCCTATTGCTTTTCAGTTACCTTCTCAAAGGAATTTACAAATGTCCATTATTATCCTCAGTCTATTTAGGACGAGTCTTAAAAAAGAAATCAGATACGGGAGTATAACTTAATAATTACTACTGTTATTTATATTTTTTTCCACATTGTTTTTTTCTGCTAGACTTCTGCCTCTTCTGCACTGAGCAGCTTAAATAATATTGTGAGCTGGGTGAGCCAAGGTGTCCCATTCAACTTCTGTAGTATCAGAGCAGAACTGCCTTTTGAATGGAAAAAGTTTAATGTTAAGCTCCAGGAACTTCTTCATTGAAATGGAAAGCTTTCCTTATAATTTATTCAGGGAGTTATATTTTATTTAAAAACCGGGGGTTGTGGGGGGTTTGTAGGGGGGGAAGATACCTTCCAGTCTGTGTTGGCAGTTCAGTCAGTTGCCAACTTACTGAACAGATCCCTACAGTTTTATTGGTAGGTTTTTTCAGAAGGTGTTTGCCATTGTGTCCTTTTCAGGATTGAGAGAATGACTGGATCAAGGTCATCCAGCTGGCTTCATGCCTGAAGTGGGAGTAAAACTCACAGACTGACAGTTTCTAGTATGTGCCTTAATATACCAGATTAGTTATCTTAAAAGGTTTACTGAAACTTTTTGTTGTTAAAGTTGCAATACACTTTTACTAAGTTATGCATCCCTCTCTATTCCTTTCCTTTGACTTGAGCTGAGTAAATACAAAGACAAGGGAGAAGAAAGGCAACAAAATGGAAAACAACAATATGCCCGAACAAAGTAAGATAAGTACACGATTCACAAGAATTCCAAAAGGGTACAATTGTATTTTAATAAGAGGATCTGGCTTATCAAGGCCATTTTATTTCTTAACGGCTGAGAACAGTGTAATGAAATATATCATTATTCAATATATTCAAAATATATTATATTCAATATCGAAATGATTTTGGGAGACTGGATCCAGAATTCCTGCATAGGGAATAGTCTGATAAGAGGTAGCATATTCCCCAGCTGGACAGTGGGTGAGCAAGAGGCTGAGAAAGGACCCTCTCTAATATCTTGGGGGTAAAAGAGATGGGAGGAAAATTGTACTGTTGGACTTGCAAGATTTTGTTAATGTAACCCTATAATAAAATAGAATTAGCTCATTTGGTCATGTTTCCTGTTCAGGCAGCCAGCCAGTATAAAATGTGTCATTGATGTTATACTGATAGTATGTCTTACATTTACACTGAGATTAAAAGATTTGGTTTTAAAAAAATTCAGAGTGCATTTGAGAGTCCCAAAGGTGCTTTGGGACACTTTGAAAAAGCACTTTTGGGACAACCATGACCTGGATGACTGAGAATCTCTATAGACACTGCATTTAAAGGGGAAGTCCATCCATTTGCTGCCTTTATGTAAGCAAAACCTACAGATGACATTTGCTGTTTTCAAGAGCAAATATGAAATGGTGTTTCACTTTAAACAAAATTGGTGTTTTTATTAGAAAGATAGGTGCATTGAATATGAACCTTACATCACTCAGTGATGGCCAGGGGGCTTGGGGGAAGAAGGGAACTGATAGAGGCAGAATTTTAAAGAGATGCATTTAGAATCCAAAGTATCACACACATAACTGCTTCTGCACTGGAGCCACATGATTTCTCAACTCACTAGTATTTCTCTGGGTGAGTTCTCCTGGGTGTCTCAGAAGCAGCTTGTGTTTGTCACAAGGAGAAAGGAGAGGTTTGTGCCTAACAAGCTTTTAGGACCGCATGGAAGTTCTGCCAGTAGCCATGTGAGTAGCAGGAAGTATTGCAACAGCTAATAGATTGCAAAGTGGAAAATATGCTGTGCTCGAGAAATCTGAGGGGATAGAAATGATATCAGTCTGCAACCTGATATAAGTCTTAGTGAACAGCTAGTGGAACAACTATATAAGTAATAGTTCAAACTTCATATTTAGGAAGAAGACTCTCTGTTCCCCTGAGTAAACTATCTATATTTCAGTTTCAATATTCCTGTCTAGGTACATTACTATTCCTGGTACATTACTATTCCTGAGGGGATCCAGAGGACAGCCATGAAATTATTTAAAAGAAAGAAGGGAAAGGGAGAATGAAACGTGCCATGGTTAGATTTTGTACAACTATTCAGACCAGAAATATGGAGATACCTTCATTGATTCTTAGAGAGCTGGATTAAATCTCTCTCATTTAACATCTTTGCTGAAGTAAGCAGTCCCAAGCAAAATGCTTTTTTGTTGTGGATGTATCCTTGGATAAGAAGTCCCATCAGCCTTGTCTTACTAAATGGTATTGGGTTTTATGTGCCTTCCTTATACTTACAGCACATTCATTTTAGATGGGCCCAGCAAAAGAGCAAATATGGAATGGTGTTTCACTTTAAACAAAATTGGTGTTTTTATTAGAAAGATAGGTGCATTGAATATGAACCTTACAGGATGAACACGAAAGTATAAGAATTTTACAAGGATTATTTATCATGCATCAGGATGTTCTGCAAGAAGGCAAAGGTTCTCCACTATTATTGGTCTCTTGCATCCATTTTTACAGTAATATTGTTCTGAACATGGAGATTTTATTTAGCTATTTATATATTTATATTTAGTCTAATAATTCTTGATAAATCCTATAACTCTCTCATTCAGGGACCATAACATATGAGGACAATGAATTCAATAGGTTCATTTTGTATTGGTTACTTCATTTTCTTTATTTCCTTATTTAATGGAGTTTTTATTCCAGTCTTCAATGAAGAATACTCTTAGAAGGGCTTACTGGGCACTTATTTTTTAAAAGTGAAAAATAGAAAGAAGTTTCTTTGTACAAGGTTACAGTCTAAAAGACATCATATAAAAGGAAAAAAATGGATGGGGAGAGAAAAAATGATGAACAGATAAATTGCATTATTATAAAACCAACGGATGGAATTGACAGGGTGATGGAAGAGAGAGAAAATATTTGATCTGTCAGCAAAATTGAGGAAATGTTCTTTTTGTTGTATTCTGTATCAGTTTCATGGGATTTTGTCTGCCCTGAATATACGTCATACAGAGCCACTGCATGGATTTTAGTGTTCCAATAGAGGGGTATACTTTCCCTATTCTCTCCACAATATTCTTTATTTTGCAATCTTCTATCATTTCCCCCTTTTTAAAATAAGTCCCTAAACACTGCATGTCTGCCTCCGTTGTGGAGAAGACCTGGGCGTTTGTTTTGTTTTAATTCTTCCTATACTCAGAACTTTAAAAAGTTGGAAAGAGGCTCCTGATTGGCTTTTCAGTATGATTTCATGAAAATTATCTGCCTGCGGGACTGGTGTGGTAATGATTCATTGCTCTGGCTTTTAAAAATTGCATGAAGCTTTTAAAGCACTAATCGTGCCAATTAGCCAGAAAATGATTCATATGGAACTTACAAAGATGGATGCAGCTAGCAGAAATCTCAAATCTTATTGCAGTATTTGTACCGCAGTGGTGTCAGAGATGTTTGCTGAATATGGGCAAAAGTTGTATTCATCGCTGCCTAAGTCCTATGCATATAGAGGAGCCGAGAAACACTGCTTCCTAAAGTCATACCTCTGTGTCTGCTCTGTCCTTAAAATTTTTCAGCTCCCCCCCCCCGCTATATATTTATTTCTAAAAAGATGTAACAGAAGAAAAGAATAAACATCTGGGATCATGTTGCAGTATTGTAAAAACATAGACAGTGATTCATTGAGAAGGAACTGGGAAAAAAAGTTTATGTGATGCCC
Source organism: Laticauda laticaudata (assembly GCA_004320025.1). Classification (NCBI taxonomy): domain Eukaryota; kingdom Metazoa; phylum Chordata; class Lepidosauria; order Squamata; family Elapidae; genus Laticauda; species Laticauda laticaudata. The sequence goes on from BHFT01044250.1 coordinate 22,945, forward strand.
TGATAAAGAACAATGAGGGCATCACATTAGCATTTTTTTCAGTTAGGTGTTATAGTTAAGGATGCTTTTTTTTTTCTAGAACTATCTTACATTATTCAAAAACCCAAGGACAAATAAATCTGTTAATTTCCTTTCTTTTAGTTTTACTGATATTTTTCTATCATATTTTGATATCAATTTGTGATTGCTATTACTGTTTTCCATACTGTTCATGTCCATTTAGCATGCTTTTATTTTTTTGCCCAGTTAATTTTTTTTCAAGCCATTTTTCCCAATTCAGTTTTGTATATTGTTCTCTTTGACAAATATAGTTTTAGAGGAAAATTCTATAAGTTGCAGTATTGTAAATCTTGAGGGCTAGCTATGTTTTGGAGATCTATTGGTTGAGGAAATTTCAGGAAATTAAATTTGTCAATTTCAGTGTGTCAGTTTTATTGTGTTTTAAAATTTATTTATTTATAAATCTAACGTACAAAGGCTGCCCAACTTCCAAGTATAACCTATTCCATTTCTGCTCTCCGTTTCATAGATTTAACACAAGTTATCTGGGCTTTATCAGAAAAGTATGCTGGTAGTGATTGCATTCAGGGGTGGGATTCAAAAATTTTTATTACTGGTTCTGTGGGTGTGGCTTGGTGGGCATGGCTTGGTGGGCATGGCTTGGTGGGCGTAGCTTGGTGGGTGTGACAGGGTAAGAATACTGAAAATCCCCATTCCCTCCCCATTCCTGAGGGAAGGTTACTGCAAAATGCCATTCCCTCCCTACCCCATTAACCTGCTTTCCAGCTCCCTTCTCCTGTGCAGGGCAACAAAAGAAGACCAGCCAATCAGCTGGGACTTGAGAGGCAGAGAATAGATGGGACAGGGCCAGTTAGAGGTGGAATTTGCCGGTTCTCCAAACTACTCAAAATATCTGCTACCGGTTCTCCAGAACTGGTCAGAGCCTGCTGAATACCACCTCTGTTTCCATTATTCAGCAGACAGAATGGGATCTATCTGAACTAGGTAGAATGTTTCGCTCAGCTAACGGGCTTCTTTTCTGTTCTTGCAACCCACAGGCTACTAGGCAGAATGTCCACTGATGAGCGGCACTTGACCTCCAGTTGTGGATCTTTCATCAAGACTGAGCCATCCAGTCCATCCTCTGGAATTGACGCCATCAGCCATCATAGTCCCAGTGGCTCATCTGATGCCAGTGGTGGTTATGGCATCACTATAGGTGGCCATTCTAATGGCCTGGATTCACCACCCATGTTTGGCAGCGCAGGGATTGGTGGAGGACCTTGCCGCAAGCGATATGACGACTGTGCCAGTGCTATTATGGAAGATTCACCCACTAAATGCGAATATATGCTCAATGCCATCCCGAAAAGGCTATGTCTAGTATGTGGGGACATTGCATCTGGATATCACTATGGAGTGGCCTCTTGTGAAGCATGCAAAGCCTTCTTCAAACGAACAATTCAAGGTAGGAGGCCGGTGACAGCAAACTGAAATTGTTATATCAAAACACTGCTTTTGTTGGCTGACAGACAGAATTCACTATAGGGTTTTATCTTGGAATTGATGATGGCTAAATATTTTTGAATATTCAAGGAGATTAGAGCTGAAAAGCGAGGAACCTGACAATGTGAATTTAGACAGCATAGGATTACAATAAAGGCATAATAGTATCTTTTACTAACCATAGCAACATTTTTCTTGTTGTCCTATAATTGGGTACCAAAACCATAAGTGCATTTTCTAAATCCTGGCTGTCAACTTTGGGCAAGTCAGATTATATGATTTCTATGCTTGCTACCTTATTGACATCATCAAATGTGTTTTAGACAAAAAAGTTATTTTCACTATTAAAATAGTTAGAGCCATAACTATAATGGGAAAAACAATACCGCCAGTTATATAAGATTGGGTTAAGGAGATCTATTTTACATCGTATTCAAAATGTTAAGGGTGAGAATCAGTAATTGAACTGAAAGCATTACAAAATTTGGAATTAATACAAGAGTAGCTCTGTTCTGAGGCCAGAAGAACTGTCTGTTTTTGTGCGTGGAAGATGTATTCAGCAAATGAGATGGTGTAGCACCTTCTGGAATGGTATGTAAAGAACTCTCTAGGCTATTGGGTAGTCTCAAGTAAGTGAAATTTGCAAATTTTGCGTATTTAAATAAGGGGTGTCCAACTTTTGCAACTTTAAGACTTGTGAACCTCAACTCCCAGAATCGCGCAGTCAGCATGTTTGGGGATGTTAGTTCATAGCAATAGCACATAGACTTATATACAGCTTTATAGTACTTTACAGCCCTCTCTAAGCAATTTGCAGAGTCAGCATATTGCCCCCAACCATCTGGGTCCTCATTTTACTGACCTTGGAAGGATGGATGGATGAGTCAACCTTGAGCCAGTCACAGTCAAACTCCTGCCAGTAAAGGCTAGGTCACACTGGCCGACGGATACAAAACGTATGCAAAAAGGACACAGCGGACGAGCAAAATTTCCATCCGTTGTTATCCGCTCTCAAAAGTGCCCCAATTTTGCATAAACAGAGCGGACAAACAACGGAAAGGAACGGACGTGGGAGGATGTAGCGGGGATTGTAAAGTGGATGTTTCGTAGGAAGCCTAGTGGATGGAAGCGGATGACACATCCGTAGGGCTTCTGGGGAGAAATAGCGAAGTGGCATGCGTAGCGGATGACGTGGATGCATCACGGATGCCTATAGGATACATAGCGGATGTGTAGCAGATGCAAAGCGTTCACTGAGCATGTGGGGAGGATTGAAATTGCGTAAGCTCGTGGATATAAAAGGATGCAGCTCGCAAGCAGTCAGCATTCAGAGGAAAGACCTGCTGCCAGAGACATCTTGAGAGAACATCATGGGAAGAAGAGGAAGCCTGTGCCTCCTCCTGCCAGCCCTGGCAAGAAGGACGAACCACCATCCAACCCCTGGTGCTGACTCTGAAGCTGCTGGTGCTTCTGCTGGGGCTGCTGGTGCTTCTCCTGCTGGTGCTGGTGCTGCTGGTACTGCTGGTGCTTTGCTGCTGCTGCTGCTGGTGCTTCTCCTGCTGGTGCTTCTCCTGCTGGTGCTGCTGCTGCTGCTGGTGCTGCTTCTCCTGCTGCTGCTGCTGTGATGGAACAGCCCAAGGCCTCAAAGCCCTGCTGCTGAAGGCTCTGAAGCCCCTGCCAGAGGGAGGAAAGAGGCAAGGCAAGGAGAAGGAAGAGAGGAAACAGTACTCATTTCCGAAGGACCATGAGGAGGAGGTGCTGGAATGGCTGAGGGAGAACGAGTACCTGTGGAGGAAGGGACACAGGCTCTATCGTGACACCAAAGAGAAAGCAGCAGTGTGGAGAGAGAAGGCGGAGAGCCTGGGCTACACTTCAGATGTACTCCTTGGATGGTGGAAGCACATTGCACACCTGGTATGCAAGATGCACCTCAAGAAAATCGGGCAGGCCGCTGTCGAGCTCACTGACCAGGAGACCTATGTCACGGCAGACAGAGACCCCCCCGACAGCTGCACTCCCTGTGCTGGAGGACGTGGAGGATCCCTGTCTCAAATGGAGCAAAGAAGAAGCAGCCACCAGAGACCAACCCACCCCACCCCAGCTCCACCTCTCACAGAAAGCAGGCAGAGAGGCAGACTGGAGGGTCAGAGCCCACACTGTCCTCTTGGAGATCAGGGACACAATCAAAGCAGGCACAGATCTCCTCTCCCAGCTGGTCCACTTCGACATAACATCTCGAACGCCAAGCCCTTCATCACCTACATGAGCCAGACCCTCATAGACATGCCCGAGGCCCAGTACCAGGTGATGAAGGAGAGGATCACAGCTCTTCTGCACCACCCTCCAGGCCCAGCTGAACCTGCTCCAACCCACTCCAGGTCTGCTCCTCCACCCAGGTGATGTCACAGCCCTTCCACAGATTTCAGCAGCCCCTCGCCTACCAAGCCTATCACTACCAGGACTTCCCACAGCAGGCAGCCCTTCCCAGTCCAGGCCCAGGTTTCCTCGGATGCCACAGATGCCACAGACACCTCAGCTGACCCCAGCTGCAGACCAGCCAGCCCCACTACACTCCTCCTTCCTCCACCCCACAGCCAAGCCCCTCAATGGAAATCTGTCATCAGTCTTGCGCCTCACATTCCAGGTACTTGATGAAGGGCCTCTCAACCTCACGGGACTGAGTCAGCTCTCTGAGAGCTTCCTGAACACACCATCTCCTGTTGTTACTCTCGGGGCCCAGGCACCCCAATGGCGCCTCAGACCAGCAGCAACAGCCACCTCCAACAGTCCCTGGCCCCTTTACATCTGAGACCATGGGCACACCTCAGAGTGACTGAGAAGAGTGCGCAGAGACTGGGTTGTCACCTGTTCACTTTATTTTTGCTTAAGACACTTTACTTGGGTCATTTTGCTTTTTAATAAAGTCAAATAGATGTGTTATTAAAAAAAAGGTTATCTTTGCTTCACACACTTGCTTCATTTTTTTTACTTAAATAAAAGTGTTGGTGAAAACTTTGAAAAAAGGGTTAAGCCTTTGCATGCTTGTGGGATGGGTAAGGATAGCTGTGGGATGGATAACTGTGGGATGGGTAATGATAGCTGTGGGATGGGTAATGATAGCTGTGGGATGGAATAGCTGTGGGATGGGTAATGATAGCTGTGGGATTGGTAAGGATAGCTGTGGGATAAGGATAGTTGTGGGATGGGTAAGGATAGTTGTGGGATAGATAAACCTCCAATGCAAGCATAGTGGGACTGTATGGTCCACCCTCCCAGGTGCCACATCTATGGCCCTTTATTATCAATAGCAATTTAATTATTGATCAACACATTTCAACATAAACAAAACTCTTTATTAATGCCCTGTTCATTGTAGGGCCACTCAACATACATGGCAACAATCTCATCAGTGTGATGAGACAAGCTCAAGGAAGCATCCATTAAGCATCTACCATCCTGTCTTGCCACTCCATTGCTCCAGCTGGGGAGTTGCACCCAGTGTTTCAGGAGATTGCGCTGCTTCTTTCCCTTCATGTGAAGCTCTGTTGGGGCCTTGCCACATTCCACAGTGTCTATCAGGTTTCGCCCTTGCCTCCATTCAACAGGCTCCATGTCCCTTGCCTTGTTGATGGTCCACAAGCCTGTTCTGCAAGACTGGCTAGCGGGTGCGCATGAGATTGTGCAGGAATGCAGCAAGCTTCCACAATGCTCCTCACAGTCTGTGGTGATGCTGCATGGTGGTGAGAAGTAACCTGGAACCTGTTGGCCAGGATGCCAAAGGCATTCTCCACCACCCGCCTTGCCCTGGACAGCCTGTCGTTGAAGATCCTCTCTTCACGGGTGAGGTATCTGGAAGTGTAGAGCTTCATGAGGTAGGTTTGAGGGAGAAGGCGTCATCTCCCACGATGAAGTGGGCACATCTTGTGTGTCGTTGGGTAGGGGGGTCTGGATCTGGAAAACCCATGATGAGGTTGCGTTCCAGCCCATCCTTGAGGTCACTGGCATTGTATATCTGGGCATCTGAAGGTGACCTGTTGCCTGAAGCATCGATGTAGATGAACTTGTAGTCAGCATCAACCATGGCAAAGAGGATGAGCTGAAGAAGCCCTTGCAAGTTGAAATAATTGGACCCTGAGTTGGGTGGAGCCTTTGCAGGCCACGTGCTTCCCATCTTATGGCTCCAACGGTGTGGGGAAAGTCCACTTCTGATACCACTGCTCTGCAGCTTTGTTTCCAGCCTTCTTCAGTGGTGGGACACTGGAGGAGCTCCTCCACGTATTCTTCGATGATGGCCTGCACCACTTCTCTGACCACTTTGCTGATGGTGTTATGTGGCACCCTCCAGGCATACTGCATGTTTCTGTATGTGGTCCCAGAGGCCAGGTGGCGCAGAGTCAGTGCCACCTTTCAGTCCAGGTCCAGGCTGGGATGGAAGTTGGTGCTTGGCTTGGTCAATCTGGGTCTCAGACGCTCCACAACTTCGTCAAACATGGCTGGTGGTATCCTCATGAAGTGCTGGAATGCACAAGGGTCTTCATTCCTCAGCTCCACCATCAGCTTGTCATAGAGTCA
>BHFT01044251.1:0-11458 GCA_004320025.1 Laticauda laticaudata
TATTTCTCTGAGGAGGAATGGTCTCAGCTGGATCCTGACCAGAAAGCACTGCATTCGGAAGTCATGCTTGAAAACCATAAGAATGTGGTCTCTCTGGGTAAGAGTTTTCTAGTCTCCAATCAAGAAGAGAGATTATAGTTATTTTTTTTATTTTTAAAAACACTAATCAAATATTGTCTCTTGAGAGGAGGAAGGAAAGTATCTGGCTTTGTGATGCTCCAAGGAAGGAAAAAGTCAGTGTCCCTTTGTTTAGATGCTTTCTGTGCCATTTCTTATCTGCATTTTTCCATTTCTATATGAACTTCGGTTTGAGCGAAAAGAAGGAGGTGTGCTTTTATGTGTCTTCTGGAGGTCATGTGAAAGGAGTGTGTTGTCATTTGTCATCTGGAACTTCCCCAAATTGTGTGAGAACAGAACTTTCACGCTCAGGCCATGGAAGAACATTTTCCCAATTCAATTCAAGAGCAAAGGCATCATGCAGTGTGACTCAGAGCATCCTATGGTACAGGTAGTCCCTGAGTTACAACAATTCACTTAGCGACTCTTCCATGTTACAACCAGCTCTCCACCAAGTACTTGAGACCCAGTCCCAAAATTATGGGTGTTGCAGCACCATGGCTATCGTTCACGCTTACAAATGAAAGCAAAGGCACTGCTGTTTTCTAGACATTTTCAAAGCTTTCATGACTCATTAATACAGAAATCATCTCCATATCACAGCATTGTAGCCATGCAAGCATACAACCTAATGGAATTTTGGAGAAATTAAGAAGGAAATTCACTTAACCTTCTACACTTTGATCTTTTTCTCTAACCTTTTCTTTTCCCTTTTGTTTGAAGGTAATAATGGGCAGGAGAATCAAGATTCCTGTGAACTGTTCCAAGTGATCAGTGCCAAAGATGGAACTAAGAAGTTTGGAATTCAAATGGAATTCGAAAGCCATGAGAGAAACCAGTCAAAGAATTGGAATCAGGAAAACTCATCTTCCACTGATGCTCCGATGCAAGATTTTCTTGCCCAACAAGAGAAAGTAAGGAAAAAATATACTGGGAAAAGTATGAAGCTAATCAAAGCTAAAGTACAAGTAAAAGAACCTTAATTTAACCCAAAACAAGGGAGAAGATGCTTATAAGAAAGAACAGGAAGGACAAAAAATTACAATGGATCATTCATTCTTTCTCTTGGGAAAATAACTTCCTTACATCTCAAAAAACAATCGACACAAAAGAGAAAGCTTTATAAAATGTTTGGAATGTTGGAAAATTTTTAGAAACAAACAGGCAACTTACTTTCCCATGAAAGGGATCCCACACAGGGGAGAAAACCATTTGAATGCATAGAATGTGGAAAGACCTTTGCTCAAAGAGGTAAAATCTTATTTCCCATAAGATGATCCACACAGGGGAGAAACCATATAAATGCATTAGAGTGTGGAAAGACCTTTGCTCAAAGAAGGGTAATCCTTAATTTCCCACAAGATGATTCCACACAGGGAGAGAACGATTATAAATGTAATGGAGTGTGGAAAAGACCTTGCTCATAGCAGTACACTTACTTCCCATGAAAGGATTCACAGCAAGGGGAAAACCATATAAATGCCTAGAGTGTTGGAAAAGAACCTTTGCTCAAAAGAGGTATAATCTTATTTTCCCATAAGATGATCCACACAGGGGAAAAAACCATTATAAATGCATAGAGTGTGGAAAGGACCTTTACTCAAATAGGTAATCTTATTTTCCCATAAGATGAAACCACACAGAGGAAGAAACCATAATAAATGCATAAGATGTGGAAGACCTTTGCTCAAAAGAAGGTAATTTTTTATTTACCAATAAAGATGATCCACACAGGGGAGAACCATATAAAAATGCTTGAGTGTGGAAAAAGACTTTGCTTCATAACAGTACCTTTACTTCCCATGAAAAGGATTCACACGGGGAGGAAGCTGTATAAATGCATTGAGTGTAAAAAGACCTTTGTTCATAACATTGAGCTAAAAAATACACAAAGGATCCACACAGGGAAGAAGCATTTAAATATGCATGGAGTGTGGAAAGACCTTTTGCTCAAAGCGATAACCTTTACTTCCCATGGAGAATCGCACACAGGGGAGAGCCATATAAATGCATGGAATGTGGGAAAGACTTTGCTTATTAGTAAGGGCCTTTAGTGGCCACAAAAAGATCCACTCAGGAGAGAACCATCATAAATGCATGGAGTGTGGAAAAACCTTTACTCAGAGCAGTACACTTACTTCCCATGAAAGGATCCACACAGGGGAGAAACCGTTATAAATTGCATGGAGTGTGGAAAGACTTTGCTCAAAAGAGGTCATTGTATTTCCCATAGATGACCCACACAGGGGAGAAGCCGATTAAATTGCATGGAATGTGGACAGACGTTTACTCAGAGCAGTGGACTTAAGCAGCCACAAAAAAGCTCCACACGGGAGAAAACCATTTAAATGCATGGAATGTGGAAAGACCTTTGCTCATAAGAGGACTTAAAGAATACACAAAAGGATCCACACTGGAGAAAAGCCTTTTTAAAATGCATGAAGTGTGGAAATCCTTTGCTCCAAATGTGCGTCATCTTATTTCCCATGAAATGATCCATACAGGGGAGAGCCATTTCAGTGCATGGAGTGGTGGAAGACATTTACTCATGGCAGTAGACTTACTATGCATAAAAGGATCCACACAGGGAAGAAGCCTTTTAAATGCATGGAGTGTGGAAAGGACCTTTGCCCAAGTGTTTTATCTTATTTCCCATGAAAGGATCCAACACAGGCTAAGACAAGTCATATAAATGCATGGAATGTGGAAAGACCTTTTGCTTATAGTAGTGGACTTACTATCCACAAAAGGATCCACACGGGAGGAAAGCTCCTTTAAATGCCATGGAGTGTGGAAAGACCTTTGCTCAAAGTGGTCATCTTATTTCGCCATGAAATTGATCCATACAGGGGAGAAGCCATTTTAAGTTGCAATGGAGTGTGGAAAGACATTTTACTCATGGCAGTAGACTTACTTCGCATAAAAGGATCCACACGGGGAGAGTCGTTTAAATGTAATGTAGTGTGGGAAAGGACGCTTTGCTCATAGAAAGTGGACTTAGAAGACACAAAAAGATTCCACCTGGAGAAGAAAATACATTTAAACGCACGGAAATGTGGAAAGACCCTTGCTCATAGATGTAATCTTATTTCCATTAAAGAAAGCCACACAGGAAAAGCCCATATAAATGCATTTAGTGGTGGAAACACCTTTACATGAAAAATGTAATCTTATTTCCCATAAGATGATCCATTATGGGAGAAAGCCATTATAAATGTGGAAAGAGTTTTTGGCTCAGAATTGGTCATTCCTTACTCATAAAAAGGTTCCAACTTAGGGAGAAGAAACTGTTATTGCAATACAATTCCACTTAGACTTATATTCCACTCCACAATGCTTTTACCATACTCTCTGAGGCAGTTTACAAAAGTCAGCCTCACATGTTCCCGCAACCTGGGTCCTCATTTTAGCCCTTTAGGAAAACTGAAAGGGCTCAATCAACATGAGCATGTCAGGAATCGAAGTCCTGGCTGTGGACAATCAGCCTCTTGTACTGGCATTCTAACCAGTGACCCACCATTTCTATATAGATGGTGTATGTGTATAATGCATATTTATATGCATATTTGGTGCCTTTTGCTGATCCAAAAAAGGTTGAATCAACAAAATGAAAGTTTTAATGTTGGATGAAAAGTACGGTTTTACACCTGGGCAGGAAAAAACAGATACAGGAAACCTGCCTCAAAAACAGTAAACTCTGACAGGGGACCTTGGGAGTACGAAATGGATGATCATGAGTCAGATGTGTGCAGCAAGCAGCCAAACAAGCTATAATAATCCTTGATTGTATAAATGGAGGGCATAGAATCAAAAAATACGATGAAGTAATTGTACCTGTTTAATAAAGGCCTTAAGTAAGTTCTCTCATCCTTCCTAATTACCCATTCTCTTCGAACTTATGACTATAACTGTGTTGATTAATGTTCACAATTTTATATTGTTTTATTTTCCCTAGTATGCTTATTAGTAACCTGTGACTATCACCATGTTTGTTATCTTGTGATTCTTGATGAATGTATTTTTACTTTTTTTCTCTATTGTACACTTGAGAGCTTTTTTGAACCAAAAGACAAATTCCTTGTGTGTCCAATCACACTTGGGCCAATAAAGAATCTATTCTATCCTATTCAACAGAAGAGATTTATCTGGATTATATTCCACAGTATATTTGCACATTTTCTACTGACAAAATTTCTTCCAAAACATTGACATGATATTTTTCCCTTGCTGAAAGAGAAATACCTGGAAATGATGGCAAAGAGTTCTAAATTCTCTGAGGAAAAGGAGTCAAAGCGGTAGTGAAAAGTCCCAACTGGATTCCGGGATCTTCCCTCAGGGCCTTGAGTTTGCAAAGGAAAAGGGGGACCCTCTGATTCCTGAAACCCACAGAAAGGGTGGTTCCTTAACAGAGGGGTAGGAATCGGAAGGAAGCTGGTTCAATCCAGGCATTCAAAGCCAGGATGAGTCGTATTTCAAGGGGGAAATCACATTTTTCTCCCCATGAAACAAAATGGGCGGTGCCTTTCGCCAAATTAGCCGAGTGGAGGATTCACGCAGGAAGGTGGGTAGTCCTGTGGGGAAGGATCCATCAGCCCAGAGCCAGGAGGGTCCCCGGCAGTTTCCCCTTTGATGGACAGTCCCTGAACTTCTCCCCACCCCGCATGCAGGAGGGGCTGGATGGGCGGAAATATTCAGTGGGAGGAGAGCCAACTGGGAAAGATACTCAAAGGCTGGAAGGGACCTTGGAGATCTAGTCCAGCGGTTGCCAACCAGTGGGCTGTGGCCCACTGGTGGGCCATGAGAAAATTTTGGTTGGCCATGGATAAATCTCACCCCCCAGAGCAACCCCCTCCCAAAGCAATCCAGGTTGCACAGAAACACAAGGCTGCTCAGCCCACATGGCCCGCGGGAACCCTCCCCGCCTACTCACTCCTCACCCAGCAAACATTTCTGCTAAGTTGCTATTTTTCCTTTTTTCGACCATCATCTGTTCTGCTGTGCCCAGAGATTTAGATTAGCTAGGAAGCAGGAAATATTTGGGTTTCTTGCTTTCTAGCTAAAAAAAAAAAGAAAGCAAGAAACACAACTATTTCATGCTTCCTAGCTAAGCACAGCCGAACCTCCCTTAGCACTGAAGATTTGTTTACAAGCAAATTCGGTGTAGACTCACAGCAAGCAAATTTGAGAGTCTGAGCTAGCCGATGGCAGATAGGTCGATCAGTGAATGATTCTGTGAGCAACTAAGTCTGCCTGCTTTGCTTAATTTTGGATAAAAATTGCTTTTTTATATGTAAAAAAATCAATACATACATGGTGTGTTGTGAGTTAATTTTGTGAGTTTGCTTGCAAGCAAATTTNGTTGTGAGTTAATTTTGTGAGTTTGCTTGCAAGCAAATTTTATGTGACAGACTGAACTAGCCAATGGCAGATAGATAGATTTCTGAACGTATCTCTGATTCTGTGAGCAACTCAATCTGCCTGCCTGCTTTGCCTGATTTTGGGTAAAAGTTGCTCTATTTTTATAAGAAATTCAATATTTATATAAATACAGAATGTAATATTTACATACAAGCCATGCCCAGCCAGTCACATGACCACCAAGCCACAACCACAAATTGGGCCACGCCCACAGAACCAGTTAGTGGTCCCTGGGATCTTAAATTATGAGTTTGGTGCTCCCTGAGGTCCAAAAGGTTGGCGTCCCCTGTTCTAGTGAGGGAGTGAGGGAGTGAGGGAGATCCTCAGGGCGGAAGTGGGACTTCGGTCAGTCTTCCCGTCCAGGAAAGGTAGCAAGTGGGTTTTCCCCCCACCCAGTACCCAGCCAAGACCCCCGATCCCCACTTCTCTTCCGGCCCAAGCCCAGAATTCAGGGAGGCCCCCATCTGAGCAGCGACTCTTCCTCAGTCCCCCTCCCCAATTCTCAGCCAAAGGACAAAGGACCCTCCCCGCAGTTCTGCTGTAGAAATATTGAGGGCATTTTTGTCCGCAACTCCCTCCGTCTTGAAGTTGTCTTGTGGCGCGGCAGGGACCGTTGAGCCTGAGGCCTCAGAAGTACACTGCGGGACCTCCTGTTTGAAAAAATAAGTATTTCCATGTTCTGTCCAGGTTTGAGGCTAAGCAGTTAGTTCTTTTGTTGAGTTCTGTGGGTAGGGCCTCAGCCTGGGACTGTTTGGTTTGTGCGTGTCGGGTTTCTGGCCGGTTGGCTGAGATAGGGACCTGGCCTCTGATTTGGTCTATGTGCCTCTCCCACTGTTTTCCTTCCTCTGTCTCTACCTGATAGGATCTGGGTCTGTTGATCCTGGTGACTCAAATGGGTCCCCTGTATAATTGTGGGCATAGACCGGGTCCCCTACGGAAAAGTTTGTACATTTTCCTGTGGAGTCTACCAAGGTTTCGGAGCTGTAATTAGGGTGAATCCTGTCTAGCATTGATCGGAGTCTTCAGCCCATCAATAGCTCTGCTGGGCTGCGGTGTGTTGTCGCATGGGGTGTGATGTGTTGGGCCAACAGCATCCTGTCGATTCTTTCTTGCCTGTCCCCTTGCCCATTCTTCTGAGGATTTCCTTGGTCGTGCAGACCATTCCCTCTGCCTGTCCGTTCGTGGCCGGGTGTACAGGGGCTGACATCGTGTGTCTGATTCCTAGTCGGGCTAGGAACCATTCAAATGGTTGTGAGGTGAAATGTGGCCCATTGTTGAAGATGAGGATGTCTGGTAGCCCATGGGTGGAGAACAGTTTTTGAAGGGCTCTTATTGTCGCTTCGGTGGTGGTGGACTTCAACAGAATTACCTCTAACCATTTAGAGTACATGTCGACCACTATGAGAAAAGTTTGCCCTTGGCAGGGCCCGGTGAATTTGATGTGTAGCCGGGCCCACAGGGCTGTGGGTGTCTCTCACTTCCTCGGGCTGGCTGCCGGGGGGGCTGGTCAGGTTTCTTGGTGGGGTGCAGGTGGAGATCCAAGTCTCTATTTCTTTGTCAAGCCCTGGACACCACACATAGCTTCTGGCCAGGGCTTTCATGTGGATTATCCCCGGGTGGCCCTCATGTACTTTCATGTGGACTATCCCCGGGTGGCCCTTGTGTAGCAATTTCAATACTTTGTTTCATAGTGGGGGTGGTATGACCACTCTCTTTCCCCATTGTGTACAGCCCTTCAGTACTGATAGCTCAGCCTGTCTGTTTTATATGGTTTGAATTTCTCCCCTTCTATGGATTCTGGCCATCTCCACACCCAATTTGAAATCCGATTGCCATGTTATGTTGCACGCCCCGTGATGTCTCATGAATTTCTGTAAACATCATCAGACCGGGATGTAGCTCTCTACTGGAAGTACTATGGTGGAGGGCGCTAGTCTTCAATGAGATCTGGAAAGGGGGCAGTGGCTCAGGGCATCAGTGTTTGAAATGCTCTTTTCTGGCCAATGAATTAGGCAGTAGCTGTATGCGGCCAGGAACACAGTCCTTCTTAACATTCTGGGTGATAGGATGTTTGGTGTAGGTCTATCTCCAGCAAAGATGCCCAAGAATCGTTTTGTAGTCAGTAATTAAGTTGAATTGCCTTCTGTACAGGTACTTGTGGAAATGCTTGACTCCTGCGACTGCGGTCAGCGCTTCCTTGTTCATTTGGCTATAGTTCCTTTGTGTTTTGATAATGTTTTTGAATTACTGCAATAGGACTTTCTTTCCCGTTGGGTAGTTGGTGGCTGAGAATTCCATCGGAGAGGCGTCGCATATGTAGTTGTCACTTGTCTATTGAATGAGGATACTGCCTGGACGTCGGATGTTTTTATTTTCTAAAAACATCAGCCTCACCGTCACGTCTCTGTCCCCAGGTCCAGCTGGTCGTCTTATCTTGCAGTCTGCTGAAGCGGCTCTGCAATAGCTGCTTTCTATGGTAGAAAGACATTATAAAAATTGAGCAACCCCAGGAAGGCTTGTAGTTCTGCTTTATTTTGTGGGGTGGGGCTTCCTGTATTGCTTTCAGCTTTCCAGGTTGTGGCGGGTTGGATGTCTGATGCGTTCATCAGGAAGCCCAAAATTCCACTTGGGGAACAGCCAGGTGGCATTTATTCCTCTTTAATTTCAGTCCCGCTTTTTGGAATTCCCCAGTTGCTGTCCGTTGGAAATAAGGTGCGCGAGGTCCAGGTTCCAACAAACAGCTCTTTATTAAAATAGTAAATTGACTTGTAATGGAACATTTTTCCAAGCCGCGGCAGCTCCTCTTTATAGCGGCTTGCTCGCAGCTTGTGGCCAATGATGCAGTTGTTTAAGTGTGTTCCCGCCATCAGGTGGGCCAATCGGAATGGCGCTTAATGGACCAACCTGAGAACGGGCTTTTCGGCCAATCAGTTTTAAGGTATTTTGGAGTCTACCAAGTTCTCCTAACACAACTATCCCTCCCCCCTTCTGTTTCGCTCCTCCAACATGCTAAACGATAGTCCGCATGTTAGGTGGGGCCTTCTGCTGGGTCCTACTGACCTGCGCCAGCTCATCTCAGCGTGGTTCCTCAAGCGGTTCGGACAGGATTCGTTTTCTCTCCGAATGTCTTCTCCATGTGAACCTCCTGGGAAAGGGTGAGTCAGCCTTGCCGCTCCTGTTGAGTTTTCTCGGCGCTGGTTGCAAGGTTGGCTCGCGCTCCCCCCTGGTTCATCCAGGCTGTGCGAGCTGGGCCTGGCTGTCTCCTTCCAGGAAGGCCTCGCCTCGCTCTCCTGCTCCCGGACTTCTTCTCTGGAGGTCGTCTATGGGCAAGCACTCTTTTTGTTTCATTTGAGTTTCTTGTTCAGGTTTGTGTAGTGATTGTTGTCTTGTCATTGGAGGTTCGTCTCTCCCTTTTTTATTATTTTGTGTTTTCCCCCCCCCCTCAGTTGTTTCTGGTTTGTTTGTTTGAATTAGGCAGTAGCTGTATGCGGCCAGGAACACAGTCCTTCTTAACATTCTGGGTGATAGGATGTTTGGTGGGGGTCTATCTCCAGCAAGGATGCCCAGCAATGGTTTGTAGTCAGTAATTAAGTCAAATTGCCTTCCGTACAGGTACTTATGGAAATGCTTGACTTCTGCGACCGCAGTCAGTGCTTCCTTGTCCATTTGGCTATAGTTCCTTTGTGTGTTTGATAATGTTTTAGAATAATACGCAATAGGACTTTCTTTCCCATTGGGTAGTTGGTGGCTGAAGATTCCATAGGGAGAGGCGCTGCATGTGAGTGTCAATGGTAGTGTCCCGCTGTATTGTATGAGGACACTGCTGGATGTCAGGATGTTTTTATTTTTCTAAAAACATCAGCTTCACGTTGTCCCCAGGTCCAGCTGGTCATCTTATCTAGCAGTCTGTGAAGCGGTTCTGCAATAATTGCTTTCTGTGGTAGAAAGACATAAAAATTGAGCAGCCCCAGGAAGACTTGTAGTTCTGCTTTATTTTGTGGGGTGGGGGCTTCCTGTGTTGCTTTCAGCTTCCGGTTTGTGGGTTGGATGTCTGATGCGTCTATCAGGAAGCCCAAAAATTCCACTTGGGGAACAGTCCAGTGGCATTTATTCCTCTTTAATTTAAGCCCCGCTTCTTGGAATCTTCCCAGTACTGCCCTTAGTCGCTCCATCAATTGTTCCCTGCTTTTGCCAAAATGATCACCTCACCGAAATATACCACCGGGATGTTATGAAGTAGCTTTTCCATAATGCTCTGGAACAGGCCAGAGGCTATGCTTACTCTTAACTTTAGCCGCTTGCATTTAAACGCATCACAGTAGGTAAAGATCATCTATGCTTCAGTGGTTGCCTCGTCGATGGGCAGTTGCTGATAGGCTCGGGCAGGTATAACTGACAATTATGTCGAAGTTCATCTAATGTCCATATCTTTGCATAGTTGACTTCATAGTGTGAAAATATCGTTATCTTCATCCAATAACGATGGAGCAAAGGGTTCCAGCACGCAGCTAGAGGTCAATTCAGTGACCAATCAGGATTACAGATGTGACCACATGACATGAACTACATTTTCCATGATGCATTAACTACATTTACCATGAGGCATTCCATTAAGGGGAACAGCTCCCAATTTCCAATTAACTATATACTGTCTGGATAGCACAGGGCCTTTCACTTCAGAGCAACTCCCAGGGCTGCAACTCCCAGGACAGAAATGCTGCTTCTCTGTAGCTGCCACCCGAGGTAGGAGGAACCCTTGGGCCACCCTGGAGAAATGGGGAGTCCAACCACCTCCCTGAAAGCCCTTCCAGGCTGGATCCCCTTGGAGGTTTCACACCAGTCCCCTTTTCCCTTCCAGGTGGACCAACTGGGCCCCCTTCCCGGAAATGGGCAGACAGGATGGAGGGAGGGAAGGGGTGAGACTACATATTTAATATACACTTAAATATATTATATTAGGAGATTTTGATATATTTTGTTTCCAATCATAACCTGTAAGCCGCCCAGAGTCCCCTTGTAGGGGAGATATCAAAGAACAGAACAGCGGAATGGTCCTGGGGGTCAACCCCCTGCTCAGGCAGGAAACCCTTCAGACTGTTTCAGACAAGATGAGCATCACTGAATTTATCTTGAATTTGTCTTGAATAAGACAAATATGCCTCCATATCTCCCTCTTCCTTGGAGGGGTGCGATATGAGCAGGGGACCAATAATATTTGGATGAATCCTTCTGGGGTCTCCCAGCCCCTCCCTCCCCTCAACCCCCACCTCCCCTGTTCCCCCCAACTTTTTCCCTACTTCTAATCTTCAGCCCTTCAAGGATTTGGGGTAGAATTGAGGAGATCTTCTCTCCCTCCCCCCAAAAAGTGTCCCAAAGACCACCTCAAAGGGAGGGTCGCCAGTCTCTTCACAATAGGGGTAGATGGGGGTAATTGAGGGGAGCAACTGAGAACTCCCACCCTATTCATCAGTACCCCCTTATGGCTCCCCCTCCCAAGTCCTTCTCAGGCGGTGGGGGGTTATGGGGAGGGAGAGTCCTGGTTTCCTCCCCAAATTCAGAGTCCTCCCAGAAGGGACCGAGGCTCAAATCCTGCCTGATCTTCACAGCCTCAAGGGGGAAAACTGAAGTTTTTGAGGCTGTAAAAATTCTATTTTATTTCTACTTTTGTGGATTCAGCTCTGACCATTCCTCAGTTTCCCTCTTTTGTTTCCCGCTTCCTTCCTCTTTCCAGGAAACTGACTTCTGGGGATCTGGGTCTAAATCAGGTCCCACTCCCACCCAGTCACCCGTGTGTGGGGGGGGTAAGGGGGGTTTGACTGTGTCTCATCTAATTCAGGCCCCTTCCCATGACCCCCCCGTCCGTGGTCAAAAGGAAGGGAGATGGCGATCCCACTTCGTCTCCCTGGGCAAAGTGGGGCGAGGG
>BHFT01044252.1:0-96666 GCA_004320025.1 Laticauda laticaudata
GGTTTGCCAATTGCACAGTGGCAGATAGGACAGCACTCCAGAGGGTTAACGTCATTGCCCAGAAGATCATTGGTTGCTTTCTCCCCTCTTTGGAATAGCTTTATAGCTCCCGCTGCCTTAAGAAAGTTCAAAACATTCTCAAAGATCCATCTCATCCTGGGCACTCCTCCCTTTTTAAAACCTTTATTAATCATTAAAAAAAGAATAAATACAAAATACAATTCATTAAAACAAAACGCTATAAACATTACATATCAATTTGATGGCGCTTATATATCAAATGTTGTTCCAATACATATTTCATATTTCTGGTTATTTCTCATACATTAACCTCTATAAACTATTCCTTATTTACTTGTTGATTTTTATCATTTATCCATTTGTACTAGTTTTCCCAGACTATATAACTTTGAGTCTTCATTTTCTTTTAATTTTAGAGTAAGTTTATCCATTTCAGCGCAATCGTAGATTTTTTGGATTATTAAACTCTCTGTTGGCATGTGTTCTCCTTTCCAACACTGTGCAAGTGATAGTCTCGCTGCAGTTATTATATGCAAAATTAAATATTTTATCTCTTTTGTGAAGTCTCCCTTTATTATCCCCAGTAGAAAATTTTTTGCTTTGAGTTCTATTTGAAAGATCATATTTTTTTTAATCCATGTTTGTATTTTCATCCAATGTTTCTTAATTCTCAGACAGAGCCACTATTCATGGAAGAAGATGCACTGTGGCTGCTTGCATTTCCAGCAGATTGGGCTTAAATTGGGATACATTTTGGCTAATCTTGAAGGAGCCAGATACCACCGATAACACATTTTATACTGATTCTCTTTATATACTGCCAATTTCATAATCATATAATTATTTTTCCAAATTCTTTCCCAGTCTTCTCAATCAATGTTGTGTCCCACATTTCTTGCCCATGCTATCATCAGGTTGGGCACCCTTTTTTTGAACTATTATTACCTGGCAGACAGTACAGGATAATAAAAACAAGGACAAATAGGCTGAAAAACAGCTTCTATCCTGGAGCAGTGACTATATTGAATTTTATTGTATAGTGCAATATTTATGCAGTATCAGGTTTTCAATTCAATTGTATAAAATGTGAAGGATGTGTGTTTGTTTTATTTTTATAGCTATAATGTACACTGAAGATGGCATTTAATTTCTTTGTACGAGGTGCAATGACGATAAAGTAAACTAAAAAGTTTCTGCATGTACTGTATGTCATGGCTATTTCTCTGGGGAGTGTCCTACACAGAAAATTCAATCCATAAAATTTATTTAAGGCTAAATACATGTCAATACTTTCCTGTTAACCAACCTTATAGATGTTGAAGTAGCAGAATGCTGCTAACGTGGATAAGAACCCAATATTTGTAAGTCTTGTCTTCTGAAGGGATTCAATTGGAAGAGTCACAGGCAGGAAAAGTGGTGTTGCCTAACATCCAGGAGGGAAAGTTACTGTTGGCCTCAGAAGACCAAGTGGCAGACCAAGCATCCCCCCTCCCCCATTCAAGGACCAGTCAGGGAGAGGAGGGTTGAACAAAGGCATTCAGGAAGGTTATCAGCCAGAAAGAATTTCACTCATCAAAAAACATAATCAGGGTCACACTACCCTGATATAAGGGAAGCTGCATGCCTCACATATCCTTTGGAGACAACTCTTTACTTCCCCACTGTGTTGTGTTCTAAAAGGAAATGGCTTGGCTTGGATGTTTTATTATGATTACTATTTATTCTTAAACCTGATGATTAATAACTATGAATGTTCTTTGCCAAAATATATTGATGCTGATATAAATTTTAGCAATTAATCAGGTTATCCAGTTAACTGATATGCTCCTTGCTGGTTCTAAGGAGTCTATGAAAATCTATAAAAAGGACATTAACTTGGTGTTTGCATTTGTTTAAATATGCCACAACAATTATTCAAATAAAAATCTTTGTTAGTAGGATGATTTTTTTTCTGTTTATCTCAAGCTTGAATAGTTGGTTGAAATTGCTTATGACTGTGTAAAGGAAGAAAATGTAAAAATAGTTACATTAATATATGTATTAAGATAGATTCCTAGGTTAACATATTTTAAGAATATATATATATTAGCATTTAAATCTTTAAGAATATAATTATTCATTTGGGACAAAGTAACATTGGGAAATTATAGTTTAAAATATTTTAAGAAAGCAATAGACCCACCTGTTTGCCATGTATGTTTTCTTCCAGGTCAGGGAGTATGTGCCAAGAACCTTGTTGAAATGGAGCTCTTCCTCTTCTTTATCAGCCTCTTTCAAAGATTTACTTCTTGCCACGCCCAGAAACATCTGAAGATGATCTGGACCTCACCTCTGTTTTTGGACTCTCCCCCCCATACTTTACAAAACTTGTGTTATGTTAATCCAACAGAAAAGAATTGTAACAAGGCATTTCCTCAGCCTTTGAAATGGCTTTGTTTTGACAAGAGGTAAAATCTGACAACATAATTCCATATTTATTTTTTATTTATTTATTTGTCTCCCATCTTTATCATTATAAACAACCCAATTTGGTGAACATTTGCAATACATATTCCTCTTCCTATTTTCTCCACAATAACAATTGTGAGGTGGTTTGGCCTGAGAGTTTGTGTCTGGCCCAAAATCACCCAAGTGGTATTCATGGCTAAGGTGGGACTTGGACACATGATCTCCTGCTTTCTAGCCTGGTACCTTGATCACTAAACTAAACTGGCTCTCTGTATTATTTAGGTTGCATATATTGTTTAAAACCTAAATTGTGATGATCTACACAAAATCTTGCCAGACTAAGCACACGACTATCTTGTATACAATATACTCTGCAAAGCAAAGAATTATTTTATTAAATTACATAAAATATATAATTATTAAATTCTTCTGGGAGCAGGGGTCTATAATTAATTTCAGAAGGATTATTATATGGAGCAGTACTCATTGCCACTTGAGCATAACACTCCTTTCATTTCCCAGCAAGGTTTCTCTAAGCCTATTGGTCTTATTTTCTCTTTGCTTTCAGTACCACTAGATGTCAATTTTGGCATAGTGGCAGAATTTCAGAGGTATGTGTTTCTCTCCTTGACTTATTATAGGAAGAGGCAGTCAGAAGGACCTGCGGGAAGCTAGAAAGGAGAAAATATTCTCTGCTTCTCCTTCGAGGCTGGCCAAGGAATAGTAATGAAGCACAAGAAGTGATCTTATCAAATCTCAGCCATTTTATCTCATTATAGCTTTGGCTGAATAGAAAGAATGTCAGGAAACAGAGGAAAAGGAAGAGGCACCTCCATGGTGCTAAGTCTCTGTGATGATTGGGATGCTGAAGTTACCAGTCAAGGGATAACAACACTGGGCATCTCCTCTCAGTTTATATTCCAGCAGCTGAAAGCAAGTAGGATTTGGGAAGGGCAGGTCTAAGGAAGAATGACCATTCCATCCTGTGATAACTGTCAAGACAATAGGATTAGGAATCATTTTAAGGTCAGGGTGGCCTACTATTGATGGGATATAAACTGTAGAAATAAGCAAATCTCATTTTTAAATTATTTTGTTCCTTTATTGCTGTGTTAACAAAATACCAACAGGTGTAACTCAAAAAATTAGAATATCATGCAAAAGTTCATTTATTTCAGTAATGCAATTTAAAAGGTGAAACTAATATATGAGATAGACTCATTACATGCAAAGCAAGATAGTTCAAGCCGTGATTTGTCATAATTGAGATGATTATGGTTTACAGCTCATGAAAACCCCAAATCCACAATCTCAGAAAATTAGATTACATGCAATCAATAAAACAAGAATTGTACATAGAACAATATCAGACCTCTGANTTTCTCTTGGCAATGCCCCATAGAGTCTCTATGGGTTCAGGTCAGGCGAGTTTGCTGGCCAATCAAGCACAGTAATCTCACGGACATTGAACCAGGGTTTGGTGCTTTCAGCAGTGTGGGCAGGTGCCAAATTCTGCTGGAAAATGAAGCTAGCATTCCCAAAAAAGCTTGTCTGTGGATGGAAGCATGAAGTGTTCCAAAATTATTACATTACATAAAACAAAACAACTGAATTGAAATAGCCACTAGCCACTGAATTCAACCCTACTCTATATGCAGGGACCAAATAAAAATAACTTCAACAAATGTCTACCTAGACTTTGCTTGATATCATACAGTTGAAAGGAAGTCCACCATTTTCCTTGGGAAAAGCAGGCCTTTAGAAAGATGATTAAGGGCCACAATGAGTGCAATCTTCCTTTTTTAGGAATTACAGTACAATAGAGATAACACATTCACTACTTTCTGCTTATTTCATTTCAATGTTATATTTGGTATTATTGGTTTGATCTTCTCAGAGACTATCAGAACTTTTCATTTCCACTTTCAGTTCTACTTATTATTATAACTAAATCTGAAATGTCAATTAAAATTAATTATAGTTTAGAGGAAGGATAGGTAAAACACAGTCCCAAACTCACTGACTTTCTCACTTTTCTCTAAAATTTCCCCAATTGATTTTGCTGAGCCTCTTCCCTAAAAGCTCTTTTTTTTTACAGCTACATTCTAAATGAAGTGCTTGATGCCTACCCAGCAATCAGAGTTGTATTTAGACCCAAACAGTTGTCCACTCCTGATTTAGAGAAACAATCATTACTTAGAAATTGGTTGGTTCCTTGAAAACATTGTTAAGATAACCAATGACAACCACAGTTTTGACATAAAAGCAAATTAGAATAAAAATGAAAGCAAGAATAGCCAGGACATTGAATTTTGTAACTCTACATGTTAATATCCCACATTTTTGGAGTACACCAACTCAGGAACATCTGTATAAATTTTAGATTAATGCCTCCAATGTTTATTGTGCATTTCAGGGTATTTAGGACAGATCCATTACAAGTACTGTTTTACCTCTTTTTGTCGGCAAGTAATCACAGCTTTAAATTCTGGCCATGAATCCACAATCACTTCCTTTTTGAATGGATTTCCCTTGTTTATTATATTCAACACTACTCCATAAACCTTCAGAAAAAAAGGTGAGCTTACAAAGTTTTATTAAACAAAAACACTTTTAAAATTTTGTTTCTTTAAGTTCTTGTATGTTCTCAAAGCTTTCACTAATTGGCATTATTTCCAACTTCAACATTGACATCTTCATTCAGACTAACAGCATTTTCAGCTTTAGACACTGAAAGTATTAGAAACAACCATTAAATGTTACAAGACAAAGTCAAATGAATGGGAAAAGCAGTTAGATTTTCATTTTGTTTAAACAATGGAAAATTGCTCTAACTCTGCTGTCAACAATTTTAATATATCTTAAATTACAGTTTATTCAACAAAAAAGAATTGATTACAATTTCCAGATTTTGATTGTATTTGTACAGAAAAGGAGCAAGTTAATTATCCTGCTGTATATATAATCAGAGCAATATTTTATCCAAACATTGAAACTAAAATTTTGTGTTCTAGAAAACAATACTAACTTTACGATAGTTTAACATTTTTTGACATCCATATTCTTTTTAATTACGTACCTATTAAATGGAGACAGGCAGTGGACCAACAGAAATGGATTCTGTATTATCTGTGTATGGACTAGTCTTTCAAAATCAGGAAAATAAATTTACACTCTCCCTCTCCCCAAAATTATTCCCCCAAAAGCATCAGTGAAACCCCAGTGCTATTTGCAACTTATAAATGAATTGCTTACAGACTTATTTAGGGATGTGTACAATGAGATAAGGTCCTTTTACTAGAACTCTTATGTAAAACCTTCTATATAGACAGGTAGTCATCAATGTACAATGCAATTGGACTGGATTTCCACTTGTAAGTCATCACAATGCTAAGTTGAGGAACCTATGCAAACAGACCCAATTTTACAACATTTTTTACAGCATTCATTATGCAAATCGTCACGGTCATTAAGTAAATCTGTGACTGGTAAGTGAATGTTGCTGTCGATGCTGCTGTTGAAAGTGCAAGTGTTTGTTTCCAGAAACCAACCAAAAATACTGGAAACTGGCAAAAAAAAATGCAAATAATGGTCTTATGGCCACAGGATGATGCAACATGTCATGAAGGTAAGCCGGTTGCCAAGCACCCAAAATGCAGTCATGGGAGGATGTGGGAAAGATGGGATGTGGCACATTTTATGACAACCAGAAGTTTTACAAGCAATAAGGCACTCATTTAGGGTCTGTCATAATTTCAAATGGTCATCAAGCAACTGGTCACAAGTATGCAATTAAGCAACTGGTCACAAGTACCAGTATGTACATGCATCAGAAGGCCTTGTGTATAAGTAGACCTCATCAGTGGTGGTCTGCAACTGGTTTAACAACTGGTTCTGGAGCACATGCTAATGCACACTTTGTACACGCACACAGCATTCAATAAAGAACAATTTGAACCTCTCCAGCTCACCTTCTAACCTTCCCTGGTAATTAGAACAGCTGAGGCACGGTAATCCACTGTGCCGTGCGAATCAGCTGAACTGCAAAAGAAGGAAATGTAAGACAGGATTGGGTGGGGCAGGGGGGCAGTGCCAGCTGATTGTTTCAACTACCGGTTCAGTGGAACCAGTCCAAACTGGCAGCAGCCCACCACTGGTCCTCGCTTAATTAACATTTGTTTAGTGACCGCAGTTACAATAGTGCTGAACAATGATACTTAAACTTAGTCCTTGAAGTTATGGGCTGTCTCTATACTCTGCTGCCCCCCACTGGCCCTGCTGCCCTACAGTCCAACACCGCAACAGTTCCTGCTCCTGGCCTGTTTTGTTAGATGCTGCAGAGTTCTCTATTCCTATTTGACATGTAGATGAAGCTGCTGGGTTAGGTCATCCATTGCAATGATATGTTATTACACCAGCTGCTTATCTTCATCCCTAGTGAATTAATTGACGCTGTTGATGTCCTACCTATTTTGATTTCTAGCTGTTAAGAACTGATGGGGAACACCAGATATCAATTAAACCCACTTCAGACCAGAGATGATATTCAGCAGGTTCTGACCACTTCTGGAGAATCGGTAGCAGAAATTTTGAGTAGTTTGGAGAACCGGCAAATGCCACCTCTGACTGGCCCCATCTCCATTTATTCTCTGCCTCCTGAGAATAATGATTACTATGTATGCTGCCCAGAATCACTATGTTCGATGAGTGGTTATATACATGTGACAAATAAATAAAAATGGCTTGATTTGATCTTTTTTTCTTTTCATGTATTTTAATATCTTATCTTGAATTATCTACATTACCTTGAGGGATTCAGGAAAACACTTCTTTAACATTTGTTCTAGAATCTGCAGTTTTGTGGAACAGTTAAGCACCAACATCTTCACTTGCCCATTTAACAGCAACCTAGTACAAGTTATCTGGAAACAAAGAGAACTTTGATGGATTGCACGAATGGCATTCCTACATTTTACTCAATGCTTTGTAAGATTAGCATTGCCTTAAATATTAAGATGAATTTTATCTTAAATTCTTTGTAAAGATGTCTTTACATTTACTAATACAATAAAGAGGGCTCTGAATATTCAATACCAACTGAAATTGTACGATATACACAAATTGTCTCATGGAGCTTAGTGGCCTCAAAAATAAACCATTCAAGGCTTTATGGTGGAACTCGACATATTACAGGTAGTCCTCAGCATATAACAATAATGTCATATGTCCCATTCGTGTCAGGAGTCAAGGTTTGTGTTAAATGAAGCATATAATTAATAATCTCCCTGTCCCTGCTTTCTCTGATGTTCCTTAAATGATTGCATGGATCAAATTAGGTAGAACATGGGGTAACTTGGGGATGAAGAAAACTATGGAAGGTCTAGTGCTGGCACAGGTGCATCTGAGAGTCCTCCCCCACCCTGCCCCTTTGATTCCCTAAAGACCTATGGGCCTTCTCCAGACACCACGTCATAATCCAATACTTATCTTTTGAAGATATCCAGAAGGCCACATGGCACAATTGAGATGAGATCCTGCTGGTTTTGCTTCCCTCCAGTCAGTGTAAATCAGGGGTGTGAAACTCAATTTCATCAGGGTTGTGGTGGACCTCAGGTGGCCAGATGGTGCCTTTGTGGGAGTGATCAGTTCAATGTCACTCAGGTTGGGGGATGCCTGTGGTGGACTGAGGGGAGCTTTTCCTTCCTTCCATCCTTCCTTTTCCCTTCCCTCTTCTTTCTTCTTCCTTCCCCTTTCCTTTTTTCCTTGTTCTCTTCCCCTCTTTCCTTCTTTTTCTTTGTCTTTCCTCTTTCCTATCCCTTCTTGGGAGGCTCAAATGCAAAAGGGAAAACACTTCTCAATGCCTCCTTGCCTTGTGATCAAATGCCACTTTTGCTTTGTGGCCACTTGAAAGACTGAAAACAAACCAGGCTGTTTATCTCATGCTTGCATTTAGTGGGGGCATCAACAGACAACAGTTCAGCAGAACTGTCAAAATGGTGGCTGTGATAGTTGAATCAGAACGTGCAACATCTTTGGCATTATGTGCAACATCTTTAGCATTTAGGAACTGAGCTAAGTTAGTTGCTTTCCTATTAATACATAATCCTTAAAAGGGTTGCCTTATAGGAACCCTGCATGGTTTAATTCAGAGATTCCCAACCTTTTTGGGATCTTTTTGGTTTCACGGAAGACAATTTTTCCATGGACCCGTGTGTGTGTGTGTGTGAGAGAGAAGACGGGGGGGAGAGGTGTACAGTTTGGGAAAGAGGTAGACACAGAAGTGGTAATTAAATAATGGGTGGGCCATACACTGAGTAAAACAAGTGTGGTATTGTTTTATTTAAGGCTTGCCACCAGATGATTTTGTTCCAGTCCAGAAGAAAATCAGAATAAAGACATGGAAAAGCCTTAACAGGAAAGTCTTTTTTTGTTCTGCTCTGGAAGAAAATTAGAAAACAGAGAAATCTTCAGTGGAAGAGGCTCTTTGCCTCTGCTCCAGAAGAACCCCCCCCATCAAAGACCCAGAGAAGCAGAAAGAGAGTGAATGACCACCACCTGCACTTTTCAATGATTCAGCAGTGTTTCCCTTCTAGATTAGACCTGTGACTTTCTGCTTCTAAGAAAGTGGGAAGGAAGGTGGGGAAGAGGAGACAATTCTAAGGTGGGGGTTATGTTGTAACTCTGAACAATTATTAAATGACCTGTCATACTTCAAGGATTACCTGTAATTGCAAATCAGCATTTTAATCCCCAGTGGACATTACATCGATTTTGTACCAGTACTTATTAGATTATTGCTTTCTGTCCTTTTTTCCATTCATTAATCAATTCTGTACAATTCTGACTTTATGTGTTGAATATTAATTCCTTCATTAAAGGCTACCCAAAGCAATACACAATGAACAAAAATCAGGCATTATTTCTGAAAAAATACTATATCCTGTACAGTACAGGAAAATTTTAAACTATATTGCCTTTCAAGCCCACTGATACCACATACTAAGAAAATATATAGAAGCTTTCAACTGCGATAGTGGAAGATTGCATGTAAAAAGAAGGAATACCAAACTAACAACACAGAAATTATATTGCCTGGATTCAGAACCTATAGTATTGATAGAATGACAGACTAAAAATAAATTCATTGGAAGTTTTGCACTTCAAAATTAAGTACCGTTAGCTGTCAGTACTTTAGTCAGGGTGCATAGTTCAGTCTTTATGTGTGTCTTGTCTGCCAGGCGCTTGACAAGACACACATAAAGACTGAACTATGCACCCTGACTAAAGTACTGACAGCTAACGGCTTCCACAAAAACACACTAAGACATAACAGAGACCTAGAAGACCAACAGACCTATGGAACAGCTGTCTTGCCCCTAATAAGAGGTACTACAGACAAAATCAGTAAGATACTACACAGGCATCACACTCAAGACTGCCTTCAAAACAGACACAAAAAAATAGCCAGCCATCCTTAGAAACCAAAGATAAACTTGACCTGGAAAACCCAGGCATATACAAAGTTCCCTGTGCATCATGCCCGGCCACATACATTGGACAGACCAATAGAAGATATAAGTACCAACGCCTAGATACCACAAAAATCAGTAAAAAAGCTGGAACACCACCTCCTTCACTAGTACCAACACATGAAAAGCCACAGCAGTCATAACATCCAACTTCAATGGCACTAAAACCCACCACCATAGAAAACCCAGCCACAGCAATCATCCAGGAAGTCATAGAGATTGAAAAGAGGCTTGAAAGCTGAATATGAAGAGATGATTCCACCAGACTATCAATCATTGTGGATCCTGCACTTGACCCACATACGACTCAATACAAGAAACCGATGATGCAGATGAGATTGCGCTAAACAGATTCTGCTGAAACGTTGCTACAGCTTTAAAAGCACAACTCCAATGACGTGGGATAATACCCGAAGGAAGCTGAACTGCATTCATGTAAGTACCCGCGAAAACTTTATATATATGTGTGTGTGTTTGTATGTGTGTGTATCCTTCCATGAAGGATCACCAAGTGGGTAGAAAGTAGCTCCACTTGTGGAGGAGGGATTTGAAATACCAGCCAAATAATCCAAAGATATGTTCTGCATGTATTTTGTTACACATGTCCTCCTCTGCAATTATGCTTGCATTTATTGCAACAAAAAGATGCTTTGACATACTTTAAATTAGAATTGCTGTTATTCAATACAATCGAGTCATTCTCAGTTCATTATTGTGGAATTTTCAAAATTTGCACAATTGTGAAAAGTAGGTAGCTTCTCTGCCTTCAAAGCAATCAGCTTCTGATATTTGATACCCATTTTCTTTTATATGTTTGCCAGGGAAAGTTTCTGTATGCAACCCTATCTCTTCGCAATCTTATTTGCCTGACTGAATCTTTTGTGGATGATGGTTTACAGGAGTATCATCTACAAGTCCAACAGGAATGAGGATGTTTTTTGCAGCTAGTGGTACTTTAATAGGAGTGTTTTGGAGGAAATGTGAGATAGGGGTGTCAATGAATGTAAATACATTAAGCATATCAAACTTAAATTTATTTTATCGCTTAAGCCATACTGCCTCCCGAATAGAAATTCATTGTGCCTCAGATTTCAGCAGAATGATCCTGAAGTGATGTATGGACCAAAGAAAAGAAACATGAGTCACATATATCTCCCTTGTAGGGTGGTTGAAAAGGGAAAAGAAACTTCAAATAAAAACTCATAAAACACCTGTAAAAATATATCCTACAGAAATAAAGGTTTCTAGAATAGTTTATTCTGGAATATTGGATGACTGTTGTGGTCTATCTAAACTAAAGTAATTGCATATCTATAGAAAATGTTTTGTTAAAACGTTTATATTTAAACTAAACTGAAATTTTAAAAAGCAGTACAAGTTTCCTTATTAGGTAGTAAACACTTTCTTTTTGATTATTTTAAGGCAATATTATTTTGTTTGTTAGCAGCTGCTTCAGCCAAATTGTCCTTGACAATTTACATAAGTCTACAAACTAGTGACTTAAATCTTTATCCCAGAGAGCTACAAAATCATTGCAGAATAGAAACACATCACACAAGCTGAAAAATTGAAATACAATATTATAGAAAATGTAGATTTACAATATGATGTATTTACACATTTTAACTAAAATCTGTCTCTCAAACATGCCGCCTTAAGCTTCTGACGACCCTTATGTAGTAACCATACATACCTCTGGGAATCAGACTACTGTAAGTTTTCCTCATAGAAACATGTAAATAAATTACAGATATCTCACTGACAACACAATATTCTTTAGGGTTGAATCAAAAAAGCATGTTTATTTTTTAAATATACAACTCTTTCAAAAAATGAAAAAGGACATCTAGCCAAGGTGAGAACTACAGTAATTTGTTTTATTTTCCAAAAGTGAATATCCTTTGAAAATTAACAGAAAGGAACACAACCCTGAGAGAAAGAATTATCCCTTAAACTTGTACTTAAATCCAAGGAGAATCAGGTATTATTTTCTTTCAACTGTAATCTGAGTGAAGAATGATACCCTATAATTAAAATAGTTCAATTTTAGGCTTTTCCTACTTGTAAGTATTAATTTCAATATCCATGAGAACCAATTATACTTCAAAGTATAGCAGGCAATAGCAGGTCTATTGCTTGATTATATACAAGATTGGTCTTTTTAAATATAGAAATAAAATTAACATTCACATTAGAAGTGATTGGACATCTTAATGTTTAGTATTAACTAGGATACTTCAAGCAACCAATGATATTGCCTGATATCTAAAGGGAGAACAAAGACAATAACCACAGTCCACTTTAAAGATTTTCTCCCACCATCTGGAAGGAGCAAATACTTACCCCTTTGGTGGCCAAGTGAGCAGCTTGTTCAGCAACAATTTAAGAGAATGACAATGATTAATCTTTCCTGAAACTAATGCTACCTTTCCCCCCAAGACCTACGTCTAAAGACAAAATTGGAAGAAGCAACTGCTTTTTCCATTTAAGATCTAGAAATTGAAGTATTATAGGTTCTCAAACAGGAATAATGCTGATCGAGGTTAGAGTTTTGACACTCATTCTTTCTCTCAGATACAATTCCAAGTGAAGAAAGACACCTCAACCTGCTGTATAATACTCTTTGCAGCAAAAGGAGCAGAGTGAAAGAAAGAAACCATATTTAAGAATCCTGGAGCATTAGCCTAAGTAAGCAGCTTATATTCTTTATCCACATCCACAAAAAATTGCAGATGACAAATATCTAGTTCCAGGAGGCAGGGAAAAAAATAAACTCCTACCCATTGATTTTTTTAGAGCTAGAAACTTGTTGCTCATTAGCTCTGAGTTTAACTGAATTGTGAGTCTCCAGTGAAAACTTGTTTATGCTTAAATCAGCTTGCCAATGAAGCAATTAAATGTTATCTGCATTTGTACATGTACAAATGCAAGCAGCAGGTCTGCTCGCATCTAAATTATGCCAGCATATTCAAAAAGAAACTACAACTCAAAACCAGGGGGAGTTTTCTGTTTGGTACTATATAGTAGTAAGTAGCCATATGTGGAATACTGGTCAAAAGACTTTTAAAAACTTATTTTGTCATGTGATCAGCATGAAGAGTTTTGCATCAAATCTTAATGGTAATTAGTCAAAAGAATGGGACTAGCTTGTTACTGAGAAGCCTATCTTTACCCCAATAAAATTGTAGATGATATTTTCTTAATTACATCCAAAATTTCCACAATGTCACTGAAGAATTGCAGAATGCAAATCACGTCAGGAAAACTTATTTCTTTCAAAGATTTCCTTGGAAGACGAAAGGAACTAAAGGCTACTTCACTGTTCTTCTGTGCATCGATGGTCTGCCATTTCATATAATTGTTCTAGAAATGCCATCATATTCTTCATCTCATCTGATTGCTTGATGATATTCATGTCATCAAGAAGAGCGTGTGGATTTCCAATCTTCAAAAGCTCATTCTAAAAAATAGAAAGTGTAACAGTACAAAATGAAATTAAAATGAGTGGAATACTTTTTATTCAATGGCACATGTTCAAGACAAGTTAAGACTTCTTATTGTTGGGAAGTACTTGAAACATACTGCCACTATTTCTACTCACCTGAAGAGGAGGTAGTTTCAAATACTCCACTGGAAGAGCAGGAATACCTAGGTCATGCTCAACATCTCTATGAAATAACTGGAAAGAATGGAGAAAACAATTAATATAGATATAGAACATCAAATGTCCCCATACAGATAGTCAATTGGGACTGGAAAAATTGTTAAATCAAGGTACCCACATGACTGGACCCAATTTTATAATCATGTTAATGGCAATCATTAAGTGAATCAGGTGATTATCTGAATACATTCCTCCAAATGGGTGCTGTAAATTAACAAAAAATACAGGCAGTCCTTAACTTACAACCACAACTGTGCCCCAAATTTCCATTGCTAACCAAGACAATTAAGTGAATTTTGCTCCATTTTATATTTTTTTGCCAGAGTTGTTAAGTGAATCATTGCAGTTAAGTTAGTAACATGGTTGTTTAGTGAATCTGGCTTCCCCATTGACTTCTGCTTGTCAGAAAGTAACAAAAGGTGATCACACGACCCCAGGATGTTGCAACCAACATAAATACATGTCAAATGTCCAAATTTAGATTATGTGACCAGGGGGATGCAGCAATGGTTGTAAATGTGAAAAATGATTCTAAGTCATTCTTTTCAATGCCATTATAACTTTGAATTGTCACCAAATCTAAGTCGAGGATTACCTATATTGCAAATTGTGATCATGTGACTGTGGGATACTGTAATTAGTCATAAATGTGAACTGGTTGCCAAGCAGTCAATATGCAACATTTACAATGGCTGGAACAACTTGAAGAGCCATAAAGAACTATTCCAAGGCTGATGTAACATCAAACAGTCACGAAACAACTACTTGTAAATTGAAGACTACCTGTATCTGCTTCCAGAAAAAAGAGACTGTTATTTTCAGTTCTCAGATTGCTTTGTCAAAGAAAAAGTAAGTCTTGTATAATTCTTATGGCCAGAAATAAATCCAGTATTGGCTCCCAAATACCTCATCTGCTTCTGCTTCTAATGGTGTCAGCTCACGTTTTAATGCTTTTATTTCCTTCAGAAGTATTTGCATTTTGTCATCCACTGTATGTAATGTTAACAAATCTTTTCTTATTTCTTTCTATGGTTAAAATGAAAAAAGATGACAACAAATGTATTTAAAATAAGGATATATTGCATTTGTGTTAGAAATAAGACAAATTTGATGTAAGTCATAAAGTTTATGTAACATATTTCTTCTTTCTCTCCTGGATAGTGCTGTCAAGAGAACTTTGAATTCCTAGACCAATATACATTATTTTAATGAAGGGCTTCTGGCAAGGGATGGTCTATACACAGTGGCGGGTTTCAAAATGGTTTACCACTGGTTCGGTGGGTGTGGCTCGTTGGGTGCACTTTGCGCGTACGCACACTTTGCACATGCTTTCCTACTCACCTCCTGAAATACTGCATGGTCCCTGTGTCTTCAACAGCTGACACACGGCAATCTCCTGTGCCGTGCAAAGCAGCTGTACTTCAAAAGCAGGAAATAAAGGACAGTATGGCAGCCCGGCGGGCCCAACAGCAGATCGTTTGAGAGAACCCGGTTCGGTCTCAGCTGATTTGTTGGCACTACCAGCTCGACAGAACTGATAGCATCTCACCTCTGGCTACACATCACAAGAACCAGGAAAAACATGTTTGGAAAACAACTGATTTGGCTTATCCAAAGGGTTTTAAGCTAAAATTGGAAGGGGAAGAAGATCAAGTTTTAGGACTTGATCCCAAGCATAAACCTCAAGACTTTCAATCAAGTGGTGAGAAGGGAAACTCAGATACAGGGGATGAAGGAAGGAAATGCAGAGTCAGTCAAAAAGGACTCAGATGCCTATATACAAATGTTCAAAGTATGAGGATTAAACAAGGTGAACTTGAAGTCTTAGTACATGAGGCCAGATACGACATTGTTGCCATTACTGAAACTTTGGTAGGATGAAACCCATGACTTTAATGTACTATTAGAAGGGTTTAAATTGTTCAAAAGAAACAGACCTGACAAAAGAAGAGGTAGGTTTATATTGTAACAAATAATTACACTTCCACAGAAATGAAAAAAAAAAAACCTTCTTGAATCAATTTGGGTTAACACCTTTGAGGAGCATCAGCCCACTGTTAGTCCCTACCAGAAGCTTGATTGTCTGTGCAATACTTCTAATTCAATTCAAACATTTCCCTTTAACAGCTGCTAATTTTTTGGAAAATACTATAAATCCAAAACAGAATCCAAATATTACATAACCCTAATAATTGTCAACATTGCTGAATCAGTTGGACCAAAATTGAATCCATCAATAGACTTTATGCAAAGAAGCATAAATCAAAAATTCTAATTGATTTGCCCATTCAAAAGGGAAATTTGAATAAACCTAATTAATCCTTTGAATCAAACCACAACTAATAATATCTTAGCTAATCTGCATTATGTTCTGCAACAATAATGTAATGATTGCACCGTTTTTTAAAGTCCATAACTCTCCTTTAAAAAAATAGATTAAAAAGGAAAGAACAGTAATGATGTGATTTTCCTTTTCTTGAGTATCAGAGCATTTTGCAATGTATGAAAGATTAATAGATTTATTATGACATGTTACAGATGCTTGGATTAGTAATAATAACATATGAATGGAAATAATAAAGTCAAGTAAGATTGTTCATTGATTTTGTAGCAACATTTTAACATAGCTAATGGAAAAATCTCATTCGTGGAACATTATTTAGTATATCACATTAACTATTTATTCACACAATGTACTATATAAAAACTCAAAATCCATCCTCTCTTCCATATTTACCTCCAAATGCTTCAATCCTTCTTCCATTAAAATATACTTTTCGTTTTCTTCTTTTAGAACCTTTTTTACATTGCTCAGATAATTCAGCTCATCCGCAGGAGCTTCCAAAGTTTCAATACATTTCAGAAGCCTTCAATAAATTGTTAAACAACATTATAATTTTATGCTAATGCTATCATGATTATCTGTAATATATGAAATCATGCAATGAAAATATCAAACCAAATAGGAGATAATTTGATACCAGTTATTATGCTAAAATGTTTCTTTGTTAAAGATCAATGAAGTTCTTAAATTTGTAATATATTTGCTCCCCACCATTTCTGCACTGATCTTTTGCATCAACAACACAGTTTGCATGAACATTTTTGTGGGCATTTGTAGCTTCCCTCAGGTCATGGAACTGCAATTTATTTTGGCCAAAGATGGTGTTTCCTTTCAATTTCCAGCAAAAACCACCCATAGCAAACAATGAGTTTGCTTAACAAAGTCAATGGAGGAAGCTTCCCTGGATTTGTTTGATATGATTCACTGCAGTGAATCAGTTACCTGTGGCAATTTTTTTAATAAAACCTGGCATGAGTCACTTAACAACCACCTTGCTTAGCAACAGAAATTCTGATCGTAAGTTGAGACTCCCTGTGTACCTATTTTCTTACACCTGCATAAAAGGGTGGAGGTACAGAAGAGAACAGCTGCATACGAGAATCTTCGACATTGTAATTTATACATTAACATACCAACTCAAATAAATATGCTACTTCTCTTTATCATTTCATCTTTTAATAAGTCGAATGTCTTTCATTAGATTCTAATAATTGAGCAATAATTCTGATTCTAGATTCTATTGGCAGAAATATTAAAATTCAGGAACCAATGCCATTCTGATGTTTTTTCTTATAAAAGTGGAAAAAATTAAGAAATGATTTCTAAAAAAAACCTGCTGTCAGTGACAAGCTAAACGTGACCAAACATGTGGCATAGTTGCTCCCAAAATAACTAATACAGTTGCAGGGTACATTAGAAGCACTATATAAATAACAGGTGAAGTCCTAATTCCCCTCTATTTTATGTGCAGTGCTTTCTTGAGCATATTTGGAATTCAGAGGTATCAGAAACACCATTTCAATTTGATTGCGACATTAATTGCTATTACTTGGCTATTAATGACGTAAGAAAGGAAACCCCCTTTCTATTTGTACTAATTACTTGATGTACAGAGGTAGTCCTCATTTATTGACCACTTGTACAATGACTGTTTTAAATTGTGATGGCCCTGAACTTAGAACTTACTAGTTATACTTACAGCTAATCTGCAATGTTCCGGATGTCATAGCTCCCATCTGGTCATGTGACTGAGATTCAGGCACTTGGGAACCAACTCACATTTATGATGTACAACCCATACCCCATGGTCACATTATGGAGATTTGCAATCCTTCCTGCTGGCTTCTCACAAGCAATGTCAATGAGGAAGATGGCAGGAAGGTCATAGGTTGCTCCATCTATTCTCCAACCCTCGACTACTGCAACTTGCTCCCCAAACTTGCATGCTGTCTCTAGCCTTTTAAGCCGACCTCATTCATGCATGTTCTTATGCAGCCTCCCAGGACCTATCCCAAGCTCCTTATTTGGGATTCCATTTTCTGCTTAATGGAACATCTTGGGATTAAAATGACAACCATGACTGTCTGGATCATGCAATGTGGTCATTTGGCATGCTTTACCACCACATTGCTTAGTGAAGGCAATCCTAGCCCCCATTGCTATCATAATCTGAAGACTAGCTGTCTCTCATGTTCATGGCAGTATGCTTCAGTACCCCACTTCTGGCATAGAAAAAGAAAACCTAGTTGAGCTGCAGGATCCAGATAGTCAAGATGCTGCTGGTTAGTGCAAAAACAGTGATCCTCAACTTAATAATGTAATAGAGCCTGCCAATTACATTCATAACCCAAGGATTTATTAATTGATGTTAAATGAACATGATCCCTCCTGCTTTCCCCAATGTATTAATCAAATACATAGGTTTTTAAGTGCACATGAGGTATTTCAGGGTGGGGAAGTCCATGGCGGGGGGGGGGATGGGGATGGAGGAACCTAATGCTGGAACAGGCGATCTGCTTCCAACCACTCAAAGCCTCCCTCTATCCACTGAGATGCATCATGTTCTCTTGAGGTCCCCATAATTGCTTCCCCCTTCCTGCATCTTGACCCGCTGGGTCTGCAAATGTTCTTACATCTAAGGAAAACAGCTTCACCAGCATCTGAGTAAAAGAGGCTGAGCTTGCAATTCAGTCCAAAGGAAACAAGCTCTGCGTTGACTGATTATCGCCACTGCCTACATGCCCCAATCCCTGAAGCTGCTGATTCAAACCAGCCACCCAGTAGCAAGCAGAAGGCTGCTGTGGAGCTGACAAGGCTGGGACCATACGAGGTCAGCAGGGATACTGGTCTTGTGGCAGACAAGCTAAAGGGTTTTTTTTTATTCAGAAGCTGATGAAGCTGTTTTCCTTAGATCTTGCGTTCTTACAGCTTCACCAGTGCCTGAGTAAAAGATGCCCACTTTTCTGCCACAGGGGTCAGCCTGTTCTGGGGTTCTGGAAATCTTTGAAAGGTAAATGAGAGATCAGGAACAGGGTGGGGAGGAGCAAGTGGAACTTTAGGGTGGGGGCGGGAGCTAGGAAAGCAGGCCCAGTGTCTGTGCAGACTTGGTGGGGGTGGGATGGAGGGGAATAGGCAGAGGGCATGTTGCAGTATCACTTCAATCAGTCGTAAGGATGAACAGCTGCTGTGGTGCTGCAACACATGTAACTTTGGGACTGGGACTTAAGTGCTTATTTGGGCGGTAGGGGCTACTTTTGAACCAGTTCGCTAAATGAACTGTCGTAACTCAAGCAATACCTGTATCATACTGCTAAGTGCAGACAACTTATTTTAAAGCTCTTTTGAGGATAAAACTTACTGAATTCAAAAGCATTTATTATCCTAACATTGGATTAACATTGGCATGAATGTTGGGTTGTTATTGTTTAGGTGGTTTCTTTACCTTTCCTTGAGGATATTCAGGTGCTTTTCAGTTTCATTATAATCTTGTGTGGTTTCATAGAGAATAGCTCTGTAAAGAGAGATAACATATTAGCATTTTTCACCCATATGCACATTATAATGCTTTCATGTCCTTGCCTGGAAAAAGTGTTAATAGCAGATATAAAATCATTTCCACCCCAAGATATCCTCAGTGTAAACAGGACTGATGTGTGTCTTGCTTTTGAACATTTCCTGTGTAATCGTTTGCATTTATATAATGTGTTGATTTTATGTAACAACATCAGATGCATTTGTTTACAGGCGATTAAGTGCAACCAAAACCACTGTGCAAAAATTCAATACAGTTAGCAATAAATACTAATTCCATTTCCTCCAGATGTATGTTTACATGCACTCTGTGCAACTGAAACTACTGTGCAAGTGAAGAAGTTGATTGTTATTGCCAAAAATCCAGAAAATACCAGTGCTTTATTTCAGATGTGAAATTTGGGTGAAATCAGTGCAATTTGGGTGAAATCAGTGCAATCAAAATGATTGTGTAATTAAAGCAATCATTTAAATTTGCAAAAATCCAGCTAATAATCAAAATCAGTATCTTTTTTCATTCCCCAAATTCTTTTAATTAGAAATTATTAATAACTGAATTTATTAATTTAGGCAAAACATCCCAAAAGGGAGAAGATATTTGGAGAAAATAATGAGTACTTACATTATTGTCCAATGGATCTTAGATTCAAGACTCTTTCTAATGCTCTTTGGGAGTCGTTGGCATTTCACTTTTTTTTTTGAAATTTGAATTTTGTTGAATTTTGTTTCTGGAAATTCTGTTTTAATTGCAAAAAGTAAGAATGCTAAAAAAAACTTCCATCTAAATCTGGTTAGACCGCTAGCTCTACAACACATACTTAGTGTTATACAATTCAAGTGAGATATCGGCAGTATCTTCTCATTAAAAGATTCCCCTTATAAACAACAGAGAAATTACAACAAATAAATTTAAACCAATGTCACAAAATCCTGGACTGGTTCTCAAAATATTAGGGTTTAATTTTTTCATATCAGCTTTATTGCAGTACAATTCTAGGGAAACAACCAACAAAAAGGTTAGAATGACATTAAACAAATTTTCCATGTGATTCTTAGTTAAGAGATTACATAGCTCCATTTGCCATCCAGTTTTAATTTTTCTGATTTAAAGTTCAATACTGTTTGTTTTGACATTTATACAAGCTTCTCAATATGCATCTCAGATAACGGACATAATTGACTCTTACAGGGTCAATTTTTACAGGGTCAAAACACAGTTAATATTTCATCCATTTCTTGTCTTTTTGTCTGCTAAATAAAAGCCTAGAAATAATTATAACCTTATATGGTTCTTCTATACCCGTCAGCTGCAGTTATATGATGTCTATACCAGAAAATCTTGATATATTATTGTAGAAACCCTCCAGATCTTCAAGATATTATAAAATAAATAAATGTAGATTTCATGTCATTGCTGAGTGATTCAATTTGTCATTTAAAACTAATTTAATAACAGGAGTAGCCACTGGACAACAGCACTGAAATAATTATTTTCTACATGAAGAATTACAATTATATGGATTTTTGCTTCAAAAACAATAGCTTTATAAGCATATCAGGTGTATAGTTATATTTCTGATTCATTTCCTATAGGATGACAAAAGAGAAATCTTCAAAAATGTATTTATGATTAATAAAATATTTCTATAAAACTTTTGTGGATTACTAAGGAAAGGGAGTGCACAGGTCTTGGCTAGTTAGTGTTTGAAAGGTAAGTGATTTTTTTTTAAGTTTCCCAAGAATAAAAATAACACAAAACTCTTTGATTTTGCTAGTTTAACTTGTTCTGTGAAATATGTCTATCAAAATTAACATTATCTTCTATCATTTGGTTTTAAGTTTGAGACATATTTTAAATTTATTTTCAATTCATAGTTATTTGATGCAAAGGACACTGAGATTTTAAATAATTTGAATGAGTATTTTCTTTTTATTGTCCAACGTATGTATACGTTGCATTCAAAGAGTATTCAGACCCCCTTCATTTTTGTCAATTTTGTTATGCTGCAGTCTGATTCTACAGTTGCTGAAATTCATTTTTTCCTAATTAATCTTCACTCAGTATCCCATAATGACAGAGTGAAAACAGAATTTTAGAAATGTCTGTAAATCAACATGACAAATATTTTCTTTTGTCGATCACTGCCCCAGCTTTGTCCCAAATTCTGTAGGACAAAGACAGTTAAGAGACAAGAATAATTCAAAACAACTGCACTATAAATACTAATATGTCTTACCTATTTTCAGGTTCTTATCAATAAGAAATGTAAAACAATACCTTCAAGAAACTGTATTTCCTCTTCCACTTTCATCTTCGGAATCACTAATATTTCTTACTGTAGAAAACATGATGTTTATATTTTTAAAATATGCAACAGATTTTTAAAAAATGTATGCTTTATTCAGCTTGGCTTATCAACCTGCATGATAGCTTATGCTAACCTTTTTATGCATTTAAATATCTCCACTCACAATCTTACTCTTTACTTTTATCAATCCTATTATGTCACTGGAATCAAGTTCTACCAAATAGCAGGGCTTGCTTCTGTCTGAAGCTTTCTTCTGCCATTCTTTACAAATTTTCTTTATAAATAGGCATTTTACGTAGTATTTATGAAATGTTAGAATTTTTTATCTTATTTCTAAGGTAATTACTGCAATCATTCTCATACTGGGTCTAAAATGTTCTCTCCAATCATATCAAATATCATGTTTACCCACATAATTTGATTTGATTTCCTTATTGCATACTAATAAACAGCTTTAAAGAGAAAGATGATTCAAGTTATTGAATAGTCCTCTGACTATTAGTCCACTGTGGTCCCTGAATGCCATATAATTCACTGGAGTATACTTCTAACTAGATAAACTTAGAATTATGCAGTACTGTAAATTATTAGTGCTGTGCAAAGGATCTGAAGGGCACTTCTCAAATCATGCAGTACAAGAAAAGCATCCTCAAAAAAGCTCTCTGAAAGATTTGATCCAGCTGTTTCCAGTCTTTTCCATAGCACTTATGTACATATGCTGAACCCAACAGAGGATAACTTTTTCAGCAAAGTAAAACTC
Organism: Laticauda laticaudata; assembly: GCA_004320025.1. NCBI lineage: Eukaryota > Metazoa > Chordata > Lepidosauria > Squamata > Elapidae > Laticauda > Laticauda laticaudata. The sequence goes on from BHFT01044252.1 coordinate 22,607, forward strand.
TTCATTTGCAAGATCCGAGAAGGAACTATGCTGAAATGCATGTGCTTCAAATGACCAAGTGCCATGCTTCCTTTGTGACAATACACTGCAAATTCATTGTAAAGCCCCAATAATTTTTACTTCAGGACATATTTCTATGATAGTTGCTGATACAGCTTAGCATCTTTTGAAACTGCTCAGCAACATACAATTTTTCTGGAAGACAACACAAATTCATTATTTTTTTCTTCACATTTAGCTATAAAGGACTCATTAAGTGATAAGGTTACTCTAATTCATTGCAAAAGAACACATGGTAATATATAGCAACATGTCTTGCTATATTTTAGTTTACAGAGACCAGTAATCAGAACTGAAATCCCCATGTAAAGTTCATATTCACGCAATGGCTTTTGCTTTTGTTTTACCTTCTATAGGAAGTTGGCACCCACCCCTCTCCTAGAAAATTGAAATGTCCTGGGAAATATTAAAAAGGCAGAATATTTCCTCTAAAAAGAGTATAAACTCAGAAAGAGAAACTCACCTCAGAAGCAGAAACTGATCCCCACCTTTGTTAATGGGTGGGCCATTAAGGCCTGGGCCAGAATACTTTACATTACAAAGATCTCCAAGTAAAACTATCGCAATTTCCCAAAGCCCTTTCAGTGCATCATCCAGCAAGGCTCAACCAAGCCTGGAACTCAGGACAGCCTACAAGTTGCTCCTACATGGCCCCATGGGAGTCTGACAACCAATTAGAAACAAGCTTCAATTCAAATCCCAACAAGGGTTATAAAAACCAGGCACTCTCAGCACCTCAGTCCTTTTCTTGATCTCTTCCTTCGCCTTGAAGCATGTGATCATCTTTCCTTTTTCACTCTGGAGCTCCAGACCATGTGGTCCTGTCCACCATTAAACCTTCCAAACAGCCTCCATGTTTCCAGTGTCTTTTTCCCCACTTGGAACTGAACCCAGAAGGATATTTCTTCCAACACTACATTATGTCCAATAAAGGATTTCAACAGCTCAATAAACTATATAAAAATAGATTCTTACAAAAATAGGTACTTCATCTTATGACTGATTCTCAGCATTTGCTGTGTTTGCTTCACAATAGAATTGGTTTTAAAAGGGTGGGACAGAAAATTGGTGTCCACACCAAAAAATATATATGTACAGCCCCATTCTTTTCACCAACACTTCAAAAGTACCGAGCCCTTGATATAATAACTATTCAGTAAGTTTATCGTAGAGCATCTATACCTCCTAGTGGCCAGTCTACTTCAACAGTACATATTTATAAACAATGCCTATCTAATACACACGCAGCTGTATCAGTAAAAAAAAAAAAANAAACAATGCCTATCTAATACACACGCAGCTGTATCAGTAAAAAAAAAAAAAGAGTAGGCAGGTATGTATTCAGTCATATATAAAAAGGTGACATAAAAAGCTAATAATACAGATGATATTTGACTTATGACCACAACCGAGCCCGATTTCTGTTGCTAAGTAAAACATTTGTTAAGTGAATTTCACCCCATTTTACGACCTTTCTCATCATAGTTATTCAGTGAATTACTGCAGTTTAATAACAGGATTATTAAATAATTCTGGTTTCCCCATGGACTCTGCTTGTCAGTTCACAGAAGCCTACTTATAACAATTTCCAGTGGAATCTCTGCTGTCCAAATACCCCCATAACTGAAGTGAGAATTTTGCATTTCATTTCCCAATGTCCCTGCTACTTTTAATGATATTAATGAGGTCACCAGTGAGGAGTAGGATTCTCCATGACTGCCATCTTAGGGGTCCAGAAACATAGCCCACTCTACAAAGCAAAGACACTGGAGTTTTGTGCAGCCTTGTAAACAATGGGTTAACTCTGAAAGGGCTTGCTAATTTGGCCCCCGACGGAGTTGCTGGAGGTGGCTGATAGCAATAGCACTTAGACTTATATACCACTTTACAGCCCTCTCTAACCGGTTTACAGAGTCAGCACATTGCCGCCAACAATCTGGGTCCTCATTCTACCGATCTCAGAAGGATGGAAAGCTGAGTCAACCTTGAGCGTGGTGAGATTCAAACTGCCAAATCGCACGCAGTCTTTCTCACCGTCTTCGTCAATTTTATGGTTCATTTTCATGCCAATATTTGTCACTGTAATATGTTCGTGCTTTGTTCTTGCTTTTACTTATTGTAAGTCGCCTGGGCTCGCCCTCTTGGCAAGATGGCCGACACATATATTTTCCTAACAAATATTCTGAAAAACCTATGCTTTATTCAGCCAAACATGGCGAAGCACACCTCCACTTAAACCTGTCCTTTGAATACGGTTTCGCCGGCTGAAAACGTCACCGCGGCTATTTTGCCTCATGCCAGCACCGAGACTACAATGCCCCAACAACCCCATTCGCTTTTCAAACACCACCCGGGGGTACCATACATTGCAATTTATCCTTCAGCAGTAATCCGCAGCGGCTGAAAGCCTGGGCTCTTCTTCCTCCCGAACTCCGTACTGAAATTCCAGTTGCCACAGTACAAGGTGCCCACCTCTTCCAGAACTCACCGTTTTTATTTCTACGGTTACTCCCTCTCCAGATCGGCCGGTGGTGCAAATTCAAAAGTTGCTGGGGTTCTGACTTTCCCCGCAGATGTTAGCGCGCAGGCGTTAAGGGAGGGCAATTGCGCTTGCGTATCTGGGTCGGCTTTCAACGTAACGGCGTCTGCGCAAAGAAGTCGAGCTTCCTCGCCAGGGAAAAGTGGTGGCGTCGTTGAAGTAGGCATTGTTTGGACAGCCGCAAGTGCTGGTTGATGTGGCTGAGGTGCGTTCGCCATCCTTTTTTTTTTTTTTTTTAANGCCATCCCTTTTTTTTTTTTTTTTTAACCTCACACACGGAGTCGCAAACCACTGTTAGGCCAGTGTGAATTTTGCGGGCTGCATGAACTCAGCTTGTACGATGATTCCTTTATTGTGTCACGGTGCCCGAGAAAATGAGGCTAATGGTAGAAATTATAGATACGTTTCTATGGGTCAGTGTGCCGTCTGAACACAGCTTGTGATTTTGTGTTGGTTCGCTTTGACGTATCAATCGGTTCTCCTATCTCGGAGCTACCTCCGCTCTTCCCCGTCTTCCTCTTTTGCAAGGAAGTGTCTTCGGGGGTGGGGGGTGAAGTATGCAAGTCTCTTAAACGCCAAATGTCCTCACTTGCCTTGTAAAATTATAATTACCCTTTATACTCAAGATTCACACGTTTTACTTTTTTATGTTTGATCAAAAGTTTGATGCCTTTTTAAAAAAGTAACTGGTTTTTTTTTAAAAAAATAATAACTTAGTATATTGGTATTGTTCTCACCCAGTGACCCTAAGGTCTGTTCTTCCCTATGGCATTTTCACTGAGGTCACCTGTTAAGGTGAACAGAAAGCAGGCAGTGTTTTTCTTTCTTTGTTCACTCCATATTCTGATAGGTGGAGATATCAAGTAGCTTGCCTAATAGCTCTAAACAATCCTGGTCTTCCTGGTCCTTTTGTGCTCCCTATCTGTTGAGATTATTTGAAGGTGTGCTATTACTGAATTGCACTTAGGTTCTGAGTTGTCAACTTGAGAAAATAGTTAAAAGACAGTCTGTGCAAAACACATTTGAAAGTTGTTTTGAAATGAGAATCTCAGAAGTCTGTCGATCACAAGTTGTTCTTTTTCCCATTCACGAAAACAGATGCATCTAGTTTTACATGAAAGCATATAAAAGGAACATCTACCACTTTGGGTTTCTTAAAAATAACTAAATGCTTCATTAATTTTATCCAGCTCTTGGAACACAGGAACATCTTCACAACTGTTTTAGTGGAAAATGTTACGGGTCAAGAATGGACTTCAGCGTCATTGGCCCTTACATTGCAGGAGAGAAGCAAGTGTTCCTGCCGTCAGACCTAGTTGGCGTTTGCTGCATCAGCATGTACTCCATCCTGAATGGGCTGCGATGGCTAAAAAGCAGCTAAAGGGCAAAAGCCCTGAAGAGTTGATATGGCACACTCCAGAGGGAATTGCCATCAAACCACTGTATTCTCCAAGTGATACAGCAGGCTTTCCTGAAGAATTACCTGGAGTAAAGCCCTTCACTAGAGGTCCTTATCCTACCATGTATACATACAGGCCTTGGACCATCCGCCAATATGCTGGCTTCAGTACTGTGGAGGAAAGCAACAAGTTTTATAAAGATAACATCAAGGGTGAGACGTGTTCCTTAGGAAATGGCCATTAAAGACAATGTTGTAGTTGTAAATTTTAAATATATTTTTGTACCTGTCAGTCTTGACTTCCAGATGAATCCCTGCAGTTTCAGGGACCACTTTTTTAGAAGTAGGTTTCTCTTTCTATATTCTAGAGCTGAAAGTTGCCAGTCCAAAATCACCTATCTGTCTTCATGCCTAAGCAGGACTAAAACTCATGGTCTCCCAATTTGCTAGCCAGGTGCTCAGCTCAAATTCGCTCTCAGTTGTAACTATGTTTACTTATATTAATTTATTTACATATATTTATGTGTAATTAATATCAGAAATAAGTTGCTTAGGAATTAATAGCACCCTGTCAGGATGATCATATGCAGCATTCAGTTTACATTTTATGTTTTTGTAAGTATTTGCTCAGAAAAGATGTAATTTATTTCATTAGAAAGTCTGAGAAGTGTTGAATATTTTCTCTGCTCAATAATAAATCGTTCAACTGCAGTTCCTGTAAATACATAATATGAAACCTATTTAAATATTTAGATGTATTTCATGAATAAAATTGCTTACAATAATAGAAATAGAACAGTTCTGCCACAACAAATAGCCCTCTATGCTCACTCAGAATAACTCAACACTGGAAGATTGGGGAACCTTCGATGAAAATTGAGGGGCTGCAGGATGAAAGAAAGCCTTGTGTAATTGGACACTTGCTTATGCAACACTGAATTATTTCCTAAGTTTTAATGTGAATCCTTTGGTCTGTATTGTTTTGAACAACTAATACCCCTTTTCAGTTGAATTCCATCTAACAAAGATGAAGATACAATTATATATGTCATATTTTATATTTATACTAAATTATTAATTTCATTTTCAAGCTGGTCAGCAGGGTTTATCCGTCGCATTTGATTTAGCAACTCATCGTGGTTATGACTCGGATAATCCTCGAGTTCGGGGTGATGTTGGAATGGCTGGAGTTGCCATTGACACAGTAGAAGATACTAAGATTCTTTTTGATGGAATTCCCTTGGAGAAAATGTCTGTTTCAATGACAATGAATGGGGCAGTAATTCCTATCCTAGCTACATTCATTGTTACTGGGGAAGAACAAGGAGTGCCTCAATCCAAGCTGACAGGAACAATACAAAATGATATACTGAAAGAATTCATGGTTCGAAATACGTACATTTTCCCACCAGAACCATCAATGCAAATAATTGCTGACATCTTCCAATATACATCAAAGGTATTGCTTAGTTTTTTTTCTTTTAATTACCACGTGGTTATCATGTATAAGGATCAGTGTTTGTTACAAAAAAAAATGTACATATTTTCTTACAGCACATGCCAAAATTTAATTCTATTTCTATCAGTGGATACCATATGCAAGAGGCTGGAGCTGATGCTATTTTGGAGTTAGCATATACAATAGCTGATGGTTTGGAGTACTGCAGAACTGGACTTAAAGCTGGTCTTACCATTGATGAATTTGCACCAAGGTATATTAATTTAGGTTGTTTTTTGGTGGTGGGGGGAGGTGGCTTTTCTATCCTCAGTCTGTTCTGTTCTATACTTCCTATCAGGATTCCCAGTGCATAAGTAACTCAATAAAATATAATTATTAACTTTATATATTTGTTTGTGGCTTAATTACACTTGTAGGTGAAAGTACTATATTACAATATACTACTAATGAAAATGTTCGTAAAACCTCTGCTTTCACTGTGGACTACATATAGTTCCCATCCCTCTGAAAATATAGTATTTGTTGTTCTTATATAGAAATTACGTAGAAAAAACCAGCTTATAGGCCATGATTCCTTTATCTTTTTGTAAATTGCCTGTAGTTTTACTAGCCTAAAGAAAATGAGGATTTAAAAAAAATTACATTGAACTATGTTGTTTATTTAATACACAAGTTTTATCTTACCATTTATTCCAGATATGATCTTAAGTTATTTTATTGCAGGCTTTCTTTCTTCTGGGGAATTGGTATGAACTTCTATATGGAAATAGCTAAATTAAGAGCTGGGAGACGGCTTTGGGCTCACTTAATAGAGAAAATGTTTCAGCCCAAGGACACCAAATCACTTCTCCTTCGAGCTCATTGTCAGACTTCAGGATGGTCACTAACTGAGCAGGTACAGATCAGAGTATCAGTTATGATGACATGCAAATTTTAAAGAAGTAAATATGGTATAGACTCAACATGTTGCTTTCCTGAAAGCACTTTTGTTTATAACTTAAGGTACATCCAATTCATACCCCCAAAACCACCATTGTTGAATTTGGGGAAGATTCTGGGATCAGCTGAGGACAGGAGGAGGTGGGGAAGTTAGTTTCCTGGAATCTGCAGCATAATGGCTGGGATAAGAAAAAAATGAAAGCATTACACTCCACAAGCATTTTAATTATTTCATCCATCATTAAAGATATGCCCAGATTTTCCTGCAGCCGAATATCTTGTGTTTGTGGACACGTTACATAGTAATACATATTTTTGATTAAAAATTTATAAATGAAGAAAGAGAACTTAGGCACTCAAGTGTTAGAACTGTTCAGAGAATAAAAAAGTGGTGTTTCACATTAGTGAGAGAAGCATCTGTCCTTAAAACCTTAAAGCAACTAGAGTCTTTGGGTCATTGATTTGAAGACTATCAGTTGCTTCTCTGCCAATCTTAGCATTAGTATTGTTGTAAGCGGACAGATTCACAGACAATCAGAGACAATTTTGAAGCATCTCCTTCAGTTTCCAGAGGATGTGATGTCTTTAATACTCTAAGAAAGGATGCTTTCTTTATGCTAATATACTTTTTGAAGTGCTTTTGAAGTTATGTACAGATTTAGTAGATATGTTCTAAGACAGCCAAATGGCAATTTAGGTCGGAATTCCGTGGAGTGTTCTTGGCACATCTGAAGGACATCATGTTAAGAAAAGCTACTTTAAGATGTCTTATAAAAATAGTTTCCTTTATAATGTGTTTGATCTTCTGATTCCCCACCCTCCATTCCATCACTGGGAGCATCCCAACCAATGTAAATGACTCACTTTCATCTGGTTATGATAAGTTCAACCTGCAGAATAATATTTATATCACTGTAGTATATTTTTAAATCCAATTTTGTTAAAATTTCCAGGATATAACTAGTGTCAAAGTCTTATTCAATAATATTACCCAGAACATTGCTGTGCTTAAAAGATAACATGTATTCCTCTGCATCAGTTTCATTTTTTTAAAGTAAAGTTACGATTTTTGTAATAGGATCCTTACAATAACATTATCCGCACCACAATTGAAGCAATGGCAGCTGTGTTTGGTGGTACCCAGTCCTTGCATACAAATTCATTTGATGAAGCTTTAGGATTGCCAACTGTGAAAAGTGCACGAATTGCAAGGAATACACAGATAATAATACAAGAAGAATCTGGCATACCCAAAGTTGCTGATCCATGGGGTGGTTCATTTCTAATGGAATCTCTTACCAATGATGTTTATGAAGCCGCTTTAAAGGTCAGTTTGTTTATTATAGAGAATGGGTAACAAGAAGATGCTGATAATCTTTTATATGAGCTCAGAAACAATTACTAGCTCGCTTCTTTATATTGATATATTTCCTCTTTAACAGCTTTATAGATTCCTATTTACCCAACAAACCCCTACCCCAAATTTCTGATTAGCTAGCAATAAATTTTACTTTTTCACTGATGAGTCAGCAGATGGCTTTGTACAAATCCACAGTTTTCTTGGAAATGTTTTCAGAAGTAGTTTACCATTTTCTTCCTGTAACTGAAAAGGACTGCAATTGGGCTCAAGTCACTCCAAGTGGCTTTAGGCCAAAGACAGTTTGTGGATTAAGAGAGAAACCAGTTAAGCCTAAATTAAGAACATAAACTTTATAATAAGAAATACTCAGTATGTTGAATTTGGGGGTTAGGTGTATGCCATTTGTAGAAGAACTTTCAAGTTCTTTCATTTTAAGTTGTAGCTAATTTTAAACTATATCATAGGATATCAATCCTTTTAAGAATTAGGAATTGTATTTTCTTATATTAACTACTTGTTTATAAAGAGGGTTCTTATTTATTCCTTTTGGGTAACTATTTTTTTCTTTCAAAGGGAGCCTAAATGTTTTATTAAATATTATATTAAACAATAAGCACACTTAACAACTTTTCTTTGTTAGCTCATCAGTGAGATTGAGGAGATGGGTGGAATGGCCAAAGCTGTAGCTGAAGGAATACCAAAACTTCACATTGAAGAATGTGCTGCTCGAAGACAAGCCAGGATTGATTCTGGTAAGAAAACCAGAATTATTTATTCTTCAACTGTGTAAGCATTTAAAAGATCTCTTATCTCACTGAAGATAATATATGTGCATGAATTTGATTCCAACTTCTTGTATTAAAATTCTATAAAAGAATTTTAAAATTCTTTTCCAAAATAAGTTTAAAACAGTGAAGAAGTTGAGGCTTTTTAGCAACATTGCCAATAAAAGAAGAGCATTAGAACATTGTATTGTTTGGCATGAAGACTGTTGTTGTTATGAATGACCAATGAGACTATGTTTCTCAAGCAGTATTGCATAACTTTTAAAATAGAAGAAATAAAGACTGGTCTCTCCCACTCCCATCCTCAAATCTCTTGGACAGATCAAAGCCTTTAAGTTCACTTAAGTAATTATTTGGATTCTTTCCTGCTCAGCAGCTTATTAAGACAAATGCTATACCGTATTTTTCAGAATATAAGACACACTCCCCCCCCAAAAAAGTGGGTGTAAATGTCTGCATCTTATACATGAATACAGGCCTGGTTTTGGCCTCCGTGGATTCTATTTTTGCCCTCCCTGGCGAATAGAAATGCAACATATAGTTCCTTCCACCCATACATAAACTCATAATATTGAATCTACAATTAGTTACTTCCATAGGCACATATTAACCACACATTAATGTGTGTATAAAATGTTTTAAAAAAACATTCTATTGCTTTCATTTTTAGATACAATTTTTAAAGTTTATATCATAGAAAGAAATAGTGCAAAATAATGTTGCTTTAGTACATAAAAGAAAGAAATGATAATTCAATTTATAATATTGTGTATATATTTGAGAAAAAAAGTACTCTCTATATATTGATTATAAACAGAGGAATTCTTACTTTCTCATATCAGAGACATTTTCTGTATTGAGCAAAACCATTACAGCTGATTTCTACATTTGCTAAACATCTATTCAATATAACAATTGGCAATTTTTTTTATAAAACCAGATTGTGCAAGATTGATGATGAAAAGTAATGTCATCTGCAGTTTACATGCTAGAGACAGTCAATACTTTTGCATCAGCTTTTAACTGGGAAACTAGTTATTAACTTGTACAACTAATCAAATCTCTTCCAGCCTTCAAAATCACATTTTTATGTGAGAACAGTTTCAGTGAGAAAAGGGAGAAAAACTTTATTTAAAAGGATCGTTATAAATTTTAATAGATTAATGCAAAAAGCTAAATATACATCTTATATGGGAGTTCATGTTTTAGAGGTTTAATAATTTATATGATTTCTTGGTATTAATTAAATTATTCTTTAAGATTTATAATTAATTTCCAAAGGAAATTTTATAAAATTGCAATAGAATGTCTCCTTAATTGCATACTCAGTATAGTTTCAGTTTAACAAATCAAATTATTATGCATTGAAATATTAATGGAGCATAGTGAAGAATCATGAATGGGGTTTGCTTTGGCTGCAAAAACCATTCTTAGGTGCTGCTGTTAGAGCAGGGGTCTCCAACCTTGGCAACTTTAAGACTTGTGGACTTCAACTCCTAGAAGGCTGAGAAAATCTGGGAGTTGAAGTCCACAAGTCTTACCATTGCTAAGGCTGGATAACTGAACTCATAATATGAACTTAGTGACTGATCAGTGCCTTATTTCTGATTAACCACTATAATGCAACCTTCAATTATCATTAAGTGTTACATGTTTTATATTTGAAGCATAGATGTCTGATCATTTGTAATAAAGGGATATACTCATAAAGTATTCAGACCCCCTTCACTTTTGTCAATTTTGTTATGCTGCAGCCTGATTCTACAGTTGTTGAAATTCACTTTTTTTCTCATTAATCTACACTCAGTACCCCATCATAATGACGAAGTAAAAACAGATTTTTAGAAATGTCTGTAAATTTACTAAAAAGAAAAAACTGAAATTGGCATAAGTATTCAGACCTTTTGCAACAACACTTGAAATTTAGCTCAAGTGTCTCCCAATTCTCTTGATCGATGCTGACAAGTTTCTATGCCTTGATTGGAGTCCAACTGTGGTAAATTAAATTGATTTGAGATGATTTGGAAAGGCACACACCTCTGTAGAAGGCCTCACACACTGTAGCAGACCAAAAGCCATGAGGTCAAAGGAATTGCCTGTAGAGCTCAGAGGCAGAATTATTGCAAGCACAGATCTGGGGAGGGCTACAATAAAATTTCTGCTGCACTGAAGGTTCCTAAGATTCCAGTGGCCTTCATAATTCTCAAATGGAAGAAATCTGGTCAAACAGAGCAATCGGGCCATAGTAAGAGAGGTGATCAAGAATCCGATGGTCACTTTGACTGAGCTCCAGAGCTCCTGTGTGGTGATAGGACAGAGTTCCAGAAGGACAACCATCACTGCAGCCCTCTACCCTTCTGGACTTTATGGCAGAATGGCTAGACGGAAGCCTCTCCTTAGTGCAAAACACATGAAAGCCTGCTTGAGTTTGGAAAAAAGCACCTGAATGACTCTCAGACTGCAAGGAAAAATATTTTATGGTTTAATGATGCCAAGATTGAACTGTTTGGCCTTAATTGTAAATGTTATGACTGGAAGAAACCAGGCACCGCTTGTCATCTGTCCAATGTCATCCCAAGAATGAAACGTGGTGACATCATGTGAGGGTGTTTTTCAGCAGCAGGGACTGGGAGACTGGTCAGGGTTGAGGGGAAACTGAATGAAACAAAGTACAGGGATATCCTCAATGAAAACCTGTTCTACATTGCTTAGGACCTTAGACTAGGCTGAAAGTTCACTTTCCAACCTGACAATGATCCTAGGCACACAGCCAAGATAACACAGGAATGGCATAAGGACAACTTTGTGAATGTGCTATAGTGGCCCAGTCAGAGCCCCGTTGAACCATATGGAATATCTCTGGAGGGACCTGAAAATAATTGCCCACTGGCAGTTGCCATCTGTCCTGACTGAGCTTGAGAGGATTTGCAAGGAAGAATGGCAGAAAATCTTCCTTATCCAGGTGTGCAAAACTTGTCTCAACATACCCCAAAATACTTGAGGCTATTATTGCTGACAAAGGTGTTTCAACAATGTACTGAGTAAAGGGTCTGAATCAGAGGTATTCAGTAAGTTCTGACCAGTTCTGGAAAACTGGTAGCGGAAATTTTGAGTAATTCAGAGAACCGGCAAACACCACCTCTGACTGGCCCTGCCCCATCTATTCACTGCCTCCCGAGTCCCAGCTGATTGGCTGGGTCTTCTTTGGTTGCCCCGCATAGGAAAACAGAGCTGGAAAGCAGGTTAGTGGGGGTTGGGAGTGAATGGGGATTTTGTAGTATCCTTCCCCCAGAAGTGGGGAGGGAATAGAGATTTTATAGAATCCTTCCCCAGCCATTCCCACCAAGCCAGGCCACACCCAAAGAACTGGTAGTAAAATTTTTTGAATACCTCCACTGATCTGAATACTTATGCCAATGTAATATTTCAGATTTGTTTGTTTTTAATAAATGCAGAGAGATTTCTAAAATTCTGTTTCCAGTTTGTCATTATGGGATGCTGAATGTAGATTAATGAGAAAATAGATGAATTTCAACAACTGAGAAATCAGGCTGTAGCATAACAAAATGGACAAAAATGAAGGGGGCCTGAATACTTTCTGAATGCACTGTACATTGGAATACCTCAGCTTCTCTGTATGTGTGTGTCTCTGTCTGTAAAATCTATTTTATATTGAATATGTTTCAATTTGAACTGATTTCACTTTGTGAACTGATTTCAGCTGACTGCAAATACAGGATAACAAAAATGATTATTTAAATATTTGAAAAATAACAGGTTCAGAAGTAATTGTTGGAGTAAACAAATACCAGTTAGAAAAAGAAGAGACTGTTGAAGTTTTGGCAATTGATAATACATCGGTCCGTAACAAACAGATTGAGAAGCTGATAAAGGTAAATGCTGTGCAGTTTTTTTAAGAAAAAAAAAGACGTTTTGTTTTTCATTTTCTCAACAATAGAGTTATGGTCAAATTGCTCAGCAACAGATGATTTTTTAAAAAATAATTCATATCCTTTTTAAGAGTGCTTTTTATGAGCTGTTCCTTATTTATGGCTGAGTTTTGTGTTGGAGGTTTCTAGTGCAATCTCTTAGCCCCAGCTATCCAGCTGTGATCTTTTCTGTAGAAGCTTCCAGATGACTGTAAATGTATGCAATTTGGAATTTTACAGTGCAGGTTTATAGAAAATACACGCAACAATCTGGTTCCCCTTCCCCATAGCTCCAAGAGTGCTGTTTACAGTTTTCTTTTTTCCTGAAAGGTGAAAGCTTGCAGAGATGAAGTAGCAGCCCAGAAGTGTCTTACTACTTTAACTGAATGTGCAGCTACAAGACAAGGTAACTTGCTGGCCCTGGCAGTAGAAGCTGCACGCACAAGGTAGGTGGAAAGGATTGTGCACATTTATCAAATAACTAAATGGACTTTAGAGCTACTCTTTTGGTTCACCTTGTGTGGAGTTGACAAGCACAGTGCCTCCCTACACTCAATCTGCAAAGCAACATTTGAGGCTCACCCAAGGTTTTCGTGGTGTGAAGGAAAATGGAGATAAATTATCTTTAAAATACCTGTTTGTCCATTGCTTCCAAATATATATATATCGAAGAAATTACTGCAGAACTGAAGAAGCTTCTTGGATGAGAAGTGAAACATTAAGGAAAAACAAAGCAGAGTTGCCTTTGGGGGGGGGAAACCTTTGGAATAATCATGACCTGGATGACAGAGAATCTCCAGAGACAGATGAGATTATATACAAAAGAATTTGGTCCAGTGGTTAAGGCACCAGGCTAGAGATGTGCTAAAACCTAGTTTTAATTTATTCATCTGTAATTCTAAATGCCTGCCACCATGTTGACATGAAAGCGTACACAAGATTTGTAAAAGCCTATATTGTAGCTGAGAAACTGATNAATTCTAAATGCCTGCCACCATGTTGACATGAAAGCGTACACAAGATTTGTAAAAGCCTATATTGTAGCTGAGAAACTGATATAATCACATATCCCAATCATGCTATTCATTGTAATGCCTTCTGCTGAAAACAGTAAATATACTTGCTTCAGGTGTACAGTTGGTGAAATTACAGATGCAATGAAAAAGGTATTTGGTGAGCACAGAGCCAGTGATCGCATGGTGAGTGGCGCATATCGTCAGGAATTTGGAGAGAGTGATGAGATTACTCAAGCCATCAGCAGGTAAGACATGTACTCTTTTCCTCTGTGTTTAGGTCTTATTTTCCAAGAGTTCAAATTCTCTACAGATAGTCCTTGACTTACGACTTCTTGCTTAGGGAAACAAAGAGAGATCTCCAAAAGGAACTTACAACCCCCGTTTCAAAGTTCCAATGGCCACCCTGCATGATCTCACGATTGCATTTTGGATGGTTGGCAACCAGCCCATATTTATAGCTGTTGGGCAGTGTGACAGTCATTTATGACTTTTTTTACTTGAAAATAGTGTTTAATTCCAGCTTCCAACAAAAATGGCTAACTGGGCTTGCTTAACAACCACTACGTTTAGTTAGCAACCATGGAGTTTGCTTAATGACCACTGCAAGAAATCATAAAATTGAGCAGTCACATGATGACTCAATGATTGGCACAACCTACGGTTGTATGTTGAGGACTAACTAGTTTATCTTAGGTCTTATATATTTTCTCCTCATTGTTAAATTAGGAGGTTGCTTTTTCTGTTTTCGTTTCTTTAAGTCAGTTATATTTCTTCAATAAATGTAATTCTTCAAAATTTTGTAAGATCCACTAATATCTTCAAAGCTTTTGTATCTTTCTGCATATCTACATTTTTTTAATGTTTCTACATAGGAACTCCACATTATTTTTTTAGTTTAATTGTTTAATAATTCATTCATTTAATCATTTTCCTAATGAGATTTGACAATATTCAATATTTTGAAATTAAAATTTAGCAAATAAGTATATTTTGAATATGATTTTAAAAATATTTTCTTAATTTTCAGTTTCAAAACTGATACGTACATGTAATTTTATGCTCATGGTGTTTACACAATTCAAAGTTATGTCTGTACATTGCAAATGATAACTCTGTCACTTCCAGAATGTGTGTGACATAAACTGCCATGTCTTTTGGTTTCCTTAAAGCCTTCTTTTTCCTGCTTATATATTCACTAGATTTCTTTCTATCAGCTTTTGTCCGCTACCTTTCACCTATTTCCCTCAATTTTTTCCTATTCTTTCTCTCTCTACTTTTTTATACCCAATCTACATCCAATCCTTTATCCCTCCTTCTCCTTTGCTTTATTATTTATTTATATTCTGCCAGTTACGTTCATAAATAACTCAAGGCAGTGAAGAAAGCCTAATACTCCTTTCTCATCCTATGTTCCCCACAACAACGCTCCTGTATTTTGATCTGAGAGACTGACTGGCCTAAGATCACCCAGCCAGCTTTCAGGCCTAAGGTGGGATTAGAACTCAGTCTCCAGGTTTCAAGCCTGGTATCTTCAGACTAGAGCAAACTGGCTTTATTTCTTTGTTCCAAATGAACATAAGCCCTCAGCGATCTTTACACTCATTAGTTGAAACAACGATTGCATTTACTAATGACCTTAATATGCCTTAATAGTGACTCAATTCTGCACTATTTTTAAAATGCACAAGACTGCCCAACAATAATTGGGGGGGGATATTAGCAGGGGTGGGATCCGACAGGGTTAACTACTACCAGTTCGGTGATTTATGAGGTTCAAGTGATTTACGATGTGCTACACTGCACACAGGCACGCCTGTAAATCGTCATCAGCACGCTGAGTGCACAGAAGCAGCCTTTGAAAAAGTCCTTTTTTCCTGCTTTTTTAACTGCAGCTGTGCCTCACATGGCAGCTGAAGTTGAAAAATCAGGAAATAAAGGTCAGGTAAGAGTCCAGTTGGGCAGGTGGGCAAAAACATCAGCAGACCTATGTCTGCTGCTCTTCAGAGCTACTGGTTCTACAGAGGTGGATAGAACCGGTAGAAACCCACCCCTGGATATTTGTAAAAAACAAGAATGAAAACCCAACCAGTATAAAATACAATACAACAAACTATATCATACACACATAGCTGGAGCTAGAAATAACAAGTCATGTTACCTTTTTTCTTATGAGGAGAATCTTTGTGCAGGTAGACCTTGATTTAAAAGAGTTTTTTGTGACCAATTGAAGTTACAATGGCCCTGAAAAAAGTGATTTATTGCAGTTTTTCATACTTATGACTGTTGTACCATCTCCATCATCACATGATGAAGATTCCGATACTTGGCAACTGATTCATATATATGATGGTTACAGTTCCCCATCATGTGATCACTGTTTGCTATCTTCTGACAAGCAAAGTCAATGGGGAAGCTTAGCTGTGTTACTAACTGAACAAGTGTGGCAATGTTGAAAAATGGGACCAAATTCACTTAACACCTGTCTCACAACAGAAATTTGGAGCTCAGTTATGGTAATAAGTCAGGGTCTACCTGCATTTATATTGGAGATATGTGTATGAGGAAGAAAATAATAAATCATAAAAAATTCAAAAATAGCTCACTCATTTAAAATCTTGTCCTCTTCTTTTGCAGTGCAGCCCTCAATATGCCATTACAATGCATGTGTAGTTCTTGCAATAGTGCACCCCCAATGTGATTCCTTAATGATTATTTTTTATTTTCTTGGATTAACAGTGAACATGTTTAGTAGTTCTGTAGTACTCTGTCTGCTATTTATTTTTTTTAGAGTTAATAAGTTTCTGGAACGGGAAGGTCGTAGACCACGTCTTTTGGTTGCTAAAATGGGCCAGGATGGCCATGATAGAGGAGCCAAAGTAATTGCTACAGGATTTGCTGACCTTGGTTTTGATGTAGATATAGGTCCACTATTCCAGGTATTTAGCCTTTTAATTGTTTCGATGCTTGCTTTCTGATTGATTGATTGATTGATTGATTGAATGAACTATGTTCTCTCCCAAGTGACTCGAAAATGCTAAAATATTAAATAGTTAGAAAAGAAGAATTTAGAAAAAAGCACCAATTTGCTACAGTAGTTCATACAGCTTCATTTCTGCTGTTGTACATGAAAAATACACACTTAATTTTGACATGTTCTTTATTTGCTATTTCTTGCTTAGACACCCCTTGAAGTGGCCCAGCAAGCTGTAGATGCTGATGTGCACTGTGTAGGGGTAAGCACACTGGCTGCCGGTCACAAAACTCTTGTTCCTGAACTCATCAAACAGCTAAACAGCCTTGGACGCCCTGATATTCTTGTCATGTGTGGAGGTGTCATCCCTCCTCAGGTATTGAGATTAGTCAGTTTTTCCTTGTTACTATAAACTTTGGGAGAAGTTTTATTTAAAACTTCTTCTGGAATTCTTTGTTTGTGGTGGATTGGTGGGTTGTTTTTACATTTTTCTATTTTTTCCATTTCTTACAAATTGTTAACATCATTCAATATGTTGAACATATACCATATGTTGTTAAATAATCAACATCAAGAACTTGATGTTCAATATTTTCAAAATACTAAAGGTACAAAATATACCCAGCTGCACAACAACCTCTCACATTCATTAAATTACCAAGAAAAATATTTTGCAGTTACAGTTGGGAAAATATACCTTTGGGGACAAAAACTTCTAAGTCAACAGTGTACCCATAGATCATTTTTAAATATATATAAACAAAGAAACTAATCTCAACCTATACTAAATAAAAAGCCTGTTTTTTTCAATGTATTTTTTTTCCTTTTGAGCATTCTTCACTTTAATAGCTGTGGGCCTAATAATCACGATAGCCCCCTTGTGCAGGAAGTAATATGCACTTTTGTGAGGATTTTTAATTTTAGATTAGATTAATACTTGCTTAGAAATTGCAGATTTCTCAATGGCTTCAAGCAATGCAACTCCCTATGGCTATGCAAATTGAGTGAATTTGTAATAAGAGCATCAATGTTCTAGCCCTGTCTTGATGTTTTCCTGCTTGCTACCATCTCAGCAGGCCACCATGGAAGTATCATCTTGCAGGACATGTTCTCAGAATTTTACTAGCAAAATCTTATCTATAGATGTTGATCTTCCTTTTTCTTTCCCTGAATAGGATTATGACCACCTGTATGACTCTGGCGTTTCCAATATATTTGGCCCAGGAACCCGAATACCTAAAGCAGCTGTCCAGGTTCTTGATGATATTGAAAAATGTCTAGATAAGCGGCAGCAATCACTATAAACCGTTATCATTGAATACTTCATTCTGCACATTATATACCTGTACAGATTTATTATATTAATGTGATATGATCAGTTGCAAGGAAAATAATCAATTTAAATCAGCTTCAATGCCTGGTGTTTTGTTGTGCTTTCTAAGAAAGTAGAAAATGCATGTGGGGTTAAACATGAGAAAAATTTTTATGAATGGGTATGTATGAAAATTGATCAATAAAATCAAAATGGCACAATAAAAATTCAATTGAATGTTTAAATAGCTATTGCATAGAAGTTATTTCAGATATATATTCTAGCAGCTTTATTTTACAACCCGAGCATTTAAATAAATTGTAAAATAAAGTTGCTAGAATTGAGTAGAGAGGCAATATCTCAAATGTATTCAAATTTAGCTATTAAACTTTTGGCACAAATATGTCATTGGGATAGTTTATACAATGGAAACTTTGTTGATGTAACGAACAATATGCACATAAATATTCATGTGGATGTTAGTCCTTACATGTTAATGAGACACCCCCTCATAGATACATTGTTTTAAAAAAATGTTAATGTTTTAATTGTATAATTTTTGACTTGTAAGCCACCCAGAGTTCTTGAGATGTGCAGCAATAGAGAACAAATGAAATGAAAGAATGATCTACAATACCACAATCTGTAAGAAACCAATTGCTAGAAGTCTTCAGGAGTTCTTCAACACAGAAGAGATATATCACTTAACACAAGTTATAATTTTTGAAATCATGATTTATTGAATAGATCTCACTTGTAGATTTACAATAAATTATTTCATGAATATTGGCTTAATAAACCTCTGAGCAAATGTATACATACACAAAATAAAATGGAAGAAATTGCATGATTTAAGAATATGTCACAGAATACTTGTAAGAAACTTTGTTGCTGCAACAGAAAGGAAAGGAAAAAATTTTAGCGTGCTGATAATTTTGGAAATCTTCATGAGTTTTTACAGGGAAAAGCTTATAGAATTGTTCTTACTATAATTAAAGTTTAGTTTTCAAAGTTTCTGTTCTTAAGAAACTTACCAGTGCTTTGTATTTGTTTCAGAAACAAAGTTTAAGATAGGCTGGAAAACAGATTATTGAAAGAATACTTGTTCTTTCTTAAGACATCTTGTATGTCTTTTGGGTATTAGAAGTACACATTCTTGATAGTTCATTTTACAGGTAAACAATTGAAACAATGAAAAAAATGCAATATGTGATACAAAATTCACTTTACTGTGGGTTCAAGCATTTCAATACTCCCAACTAAATAACAGAAAACCTGGCCTAACTCTTTTATCCTGCCATCCCTTAATAAATGTAAACAATTAGGCTTCTCAACAGTAAGGCTTCCATGAAACACAACTGTTTTGAATTTCAGACAAAAGATAAGGGAGTAGACTTCCAGTCTCCATTACAGGTGTATTCGATAGGCAACAATTGTGACCAGCAGCTGTTGTGAAGTGAGGCAGTTGCTAAATGAGAAATTACATGGCTGCCTATATTTCCCTTTTCCCTGCTACCCTGCCTTTTGGACTGTTCATTCCAGTGCCAGGATGATTAAAAAAAGAAGGAAATTGATGTTTGTACAGGTAGTTCTTGTTTACCAACTGCCTTAACCAAAGGTTATTTGAAATTACCATGGTGCTGGAAAACAGATTTAAGACCAATGCCTGCATTTACAATCTTTGAAGCTTCCCCTCAGTCTTGTGATGGCCATTAAGAGTCACTATGTCTATCCTTTACCTGGCCTGCTGTGTTTCTTTTTTTTTCTTTTTCTTTTTCTTTGCCTCACATCCAGACCAGATGGATAGTAGAGGAAGGGATTACAAGAGAGTGACTAAGACACAATGACAAGTATACAGTGGGGACTACATATCGAAAGGAATACACTTGTACTTCTGAGTACAAACATCCTGATGTATTCCCTATTGTTTGTTGCTTATTGTAATTCCTAATGTGAGGTGGGGGAAAGGACAAATAATTCTGCTGAAAGGAGGATTCACTTTGAAACAACTAACTGGCTATGAAAAAAATTGGCCCTTCAAGTGATTTACCGATCTGATGGTTTATTGCTTCATTTCCACTTCTGAATTTGCCAAGTGAGTCAAGTTATGTGCCAGTTGCCTCCTTCCGCCTCTTTTGCCCGTTTGGTTAGAACCCGGCTAAGTCTGCATGAGGTTCTGTGATTATTTGGTGCTACAAAGTCCCTGTTGTGTGTCTTGACAGCAAGACACTGCAACTCTCAATGCTAAGGGAATCATTAACGCCTTTTCTGGTTGATGAAGCCTCTCCCTTTGGAAGTGGAGAGTCAGAGGGTGCAACTATTCATTATTATTATTATTTTTGCGTCCCTACATAAGGCGCATTTAAAGAACCCCATCCCTGGTTTTGATAACATTTACTCCGGAGCTGGTGAGTCACGCCTTGTCCACCTGGGTGCCCGCGATGACTCCCCCTCTAGAGATGGGTCTCTCCAAGCTGAAGGCAAACAGGAGGAAGGAGGACGGCGCAAGGCCACCCCTTCGGCGCTTCCCTTCCTGAGGCAGGGGCGCCATCTCCTCCGCTGCCACGACTCAAGTCAGCCGAACCAAAGCCGCCAACTGCTCCCGCTCAACTTTTCAAGTTTTGAGCGCTCTTGGGATTAAAGCTCCCCAAAGAAGCGTGTGGCGCTTCTCCGTGGTTTCCGACGGCAGGGGCACTTCGCCTGCGATGGGGCCTCTTTGGCAGCGCGGAGCGCGCTTCTTTCAAGTCGAAGGGGAGCTGAAGGGACTTGAAGCAACTGGGAAGGACCGCGGGGGACGGTGGGCTATTTTCACTTTTGAGTCGGACTTCATGCGATGCGCGGAGTGTTTTTTACACACGCGCACACAACAAAGAGAAATGAGGACCCGCAAGACTTTAAAACGGGAATTCTACAGAGCAGAAATGTTGGGCTCGGGCTCAAGTCAGGAAAATCGAAACAAATTCCGGTGTCAACAACAAGTCCTGAGAGGATTGGAGAGAAAAGAAGCAGCGCCGTGGAATTGGTTGAATTCATTTGACTCTGCCGTGTGAAAAAGCCACCCGGCTTCAGGGAAGCCCTCAGCACAAAAGAGGAACTCTGCCGCCTCCTTCCAACACGCACGCATAAACAAGGAAGGGACACCGTCCCCGCCCACAAGAGGGCGGGCCTTCCTCTTGCCCAATCCCGAGTCCTGCTGGAGAGTCCTCGCTTGGCGAGAGTGCGCCTGTGCAAGTTGTCCCAGCTCCTTTCGGGTCGTTGGGGGGGGGGGTTNAGTTGTCCCAGCTCCTTTCGGGTCTTGGGGGGGGGGGTTTGCTTGTTCCGCCGTTGTTGTTTATCTCCCTTTGCGGGGCTTCACTCGCCCTCCGTCAAGATGCCGCGGATCATGATAAAAGGAGGCGTGTGGAGGAACACAGAGGTAACGTTCTCACGCTTTCCCAATCTTTTTCGAGCCAGAGTTACTCTCTTTCTTATATAAGGCCTCCGCGGTTCAGGCCATGGCGGCGGACAGGCGCATGCGCAAAGGGCCCTGACGCCTGCGTGGAAGAGAAAATGGATCTGGCTAGCGGGTCCTTTTTTAATAATTATTGCGTCGGGATGGCAGCTCTCCCGTGACGCCAAATAACAAGCGAAGCTAAATTCAGTGTCTGTTTCCTTCTCTGTCTTGGGAGACTGGAACTTCCTCTCCCGGTCTCAATGACAACCAGCGTACTAACAAGTTAGACAAGGAGTAGGAAGCGCTGGTTGTAGACTGCCATGGTGCAGGGCAGGGGTCTTCAAACTTGACAGATTTAAAACTTGTGGATTTTCAACTCCCAGAATTCCTCTTCCAGTCATGTTAGCTCAGGAATTCTGGGAGTTGGAAGTCCACAAGTTTTAAATCTGTCAAGTTTGAGGTCTCCTGCTTGGGTGGCAGGTTGGACTAGATGGCCTTCAAGGCCCCTTCCAACTCTGTTATTCTGTTGTTGTTTTGGTCCACTGAAGCTTCCTGGGTGACTTTGGACATTCTCGCCCTAACCTCCTTTCAGAGGGTTTGTGTTGAGGGGGGTAGAAATAGGACAAGGGAGAACTTTTAGGTCCTGTAGATACAAATCAAGCATGCCTAAGTGCAGGATCCAATCTGGGTCAGTCATCAGGACCAGATATTTTAGTCTTCCGAGTTTTTGGACTTGCGCAGGAGCTCATCCTCAGAGAACAGGTTTTTTTTTCTCTTATATAAGTGCTGATAAGATTGCGAACCATTTTTTATGGTTGTTTCAAATTGGCTGCCTTGTATCTTCTAAACTGTTGGCCAGATGTTAAGGCGTGATAGGAAACCTGTGGCTCTTCCCTTCAGTTTCATTAAACATGGCCAGGGCCTTAAGAAAGACTGAAGCCAATTCCATGATAGATCTTTTCTGAAAGAGGGAAAAATTGAGCCTGAAATATAAATGTGCATGGATTTTCAGATAGGGATATTGTAGCTGGGCTGCAAAACTTTATTTGATGTGGCAGAGAATTCTCTGAATGTGTTTGCTGCCGTCTAGCCATCATTTCAATTTTTGTATCCTTAGTGCATTCCTGCTGTTGCATGTAAATTTACACTGAATATGTGACTGAACATTGGAAATTGTATAATTTGGAATGAAAACTTAATTATGTCAATTATGTGCATGCTCTTCCAGTGATTTGTTTTAAATATATGTAGTTTTTGACTTATCACCAGAAGAGAGGACAAAATTTCCGTTGCTAAGTAAGACAAATAATTTCTGCCCCATTTTATGAACATTTTTGCCACAGTTAAGCAAATCACTGCAGATGTTAAGTGAATCTTCTGGTTATTAAGTGAGTCTGTCTTCCTCCATTGACTTTGCCTGTTGGAAGCCAGCTGGGAAGGTTATAAATACCAATCATATGATCCTGGGACATTAATGTCTTAAATACAACTGTCTTAAATACATGTCACTTGCATTTTGATCATGTGACTGTCAGGATACTGCAGCTGTTACATGAAAACCACTCAATCAATTTTTTCAGTGCCATTGCAACTTTGAACGATCACTGAATGAATAATTGTAAATTGAGGACTATCTATAATGGAGCCTGAACCAAAACAGTATTCTGATCAAGCCATCCTTACCTGACATTTTTCACTATCTTATCTAATCTAAATTATCTATGAGGAAAAAGCAGGTAAACTGCAAAAAGTATTTTGGAATTCATTTTCACACAGATAATGCATTCAGTGAAATAAGAAACAAATGGATAGTTCAGTGTTTGCCAAACTTGGCAGTCTACTCATCATCAAGCTGCCAAGATTGAAAAGCATTGGGCTAGTTATATATTCAGTTGTATTGGCAGTCAAAGAGGAACATGTCTATTAACAAGAGCTATAACTGTACCTGAACATTCTAAGAAAAAGCCATCACAGAAGTCTGCTCCATCAGTTTTATCTACTGGAACATGCTGGTCCATACAAGGTCCAGCTCACCTCGTTTTCTTAGTAAATAATCCCAGATCTTCTGTTTTCAATTTCGTTTAATTTTTTGTTCTTACATTAAGGGAGGAAGAAGGGAAAGGAAAGGGATGGGTTATGAAAGGGAACAAAATTGACCTTCAGTGCAAGCCTGGCCCCTTTTTATAAGAACTTTTGATTGCAACTGAAAACAAAACCTGTTAAATAAATACTGTAATAAACAAAACTCTTCTTTTCTTTTAAGGATGAAATTCTTAAAGCAGCTGTGATGAAATATGGCAAAAACCAGTGGTCCCGTATTGCATCTTTGTTGCACAGAAAATCAGCAAAGCAGTGCAAAGCCAGATGGTAAAGTAATTTCATGTAATTTTAAAGTAAATGTTGGTGAGAAATTTAGATGGCAGAGGCCTTCTAAAAATAAATTATTTCTACAAGAAAACATAGTTTTGAAATTAATGTCAGTAATACATGTAAAAAAATTGTACAAAAGAAATCCAAGCAAGAAATTTATTTCTTAATACTGAAGGTCAGTGCTGATATTTTTAATGTATTCTTATATTTGATAGAAATTTATTGTTAAGCAACAAATTTTTCATTTTGAATAAGGTATGAATGGCTAGACCCAAGTATTAAGAAGACAGAATGGTCACGAGAGGAAGAAGAGAAATTGCTCCATTTGGCCAAACTTATGCCAACTCAGTGGAGAACTATTGCGCCAATTATTGGACGAACAGCTGCCCAGTGTTTGGAGCATTATGAATTTTTATTGTAAGTAATTTTTGTTGTAATGGGGAGGATAGATTTGTATATATTGGAAGATTTCCTGCTATATAAACTTTTTGAAGAAAACTTTGAAATACTTAGTAATACAGGAATTATAGTATTCCAAAAGTATTTTGTTTTAATAATTTTTCTTATAGCATTCTAGAAATTGCAGTGATTACTAAATTATGTAATTTTCTTAGCAGTGTTGTTTTCTTATCTTTGTGCTGTTTTTTGTGTCATCTTGATAGAGATAAAGCTGCTCAAAGGGACAATGAGGAAGAAACTGCTGATGATCCTAGAAAACTTAAACCTGGAGAAATTGATCCAAACCCAGAAACTAAGCCAGCCAGGCCAGATCCTATTGATATGGATGAGGGTATACTTGATTTATTTTTCAAATTATGTCTACCTTTGGTCAAAGCAGTCCCTATTTTTCCTTTTGTGTTTTATGTTTTTAAATTACTGTTTCACTTATTTACTTTCTTCGTTAATAGTGTGATAGTCTTAGTAGCTACAAGAGGGGGGAAGGAAGGAAGGAAGGAAGGAAGGAAGGAAGGAAGGAAGGAAGGAAGGAAGGAAGGAAGGAAAAAATTGGTTGAGCTAGACTTGAGGGAGTCTTTCTCTTATAAACACAGAATGGGCTAATAATAATAGCCTTAGGCTGGGTTGCCCCTAAATGTGCTTTTCTCCCTATGCATATCCTGGTGTGCTCATTGTTTTCTGAGGATCTCCAGGAAATACAGTTTAGGGTTAGGATACTTAAAGCACTCTTTCGATAAAGAGTGAACTAACAGCATGACTAAGAATCCATGTTAGAGATTATATCATGGCGACAAAACATCATTTCTCTGTTGTTGTTTTTTTATGTCTACTGATAGCTGTCCTGTTTAAAGTCCTATTGGGGAGGAATGGGTCACAAGACCATCTATCATTATGAGGACTTGGACTGTAACTAGACAGATCCAGTTGAAATGGCAAAGCCTTATGAAATAAACTGGAGTGAGTTTGATTTGCTGACTCCCAAAGTCCCAAAATGAAAGAAATGAGTAGGATTCTCCAGTCATCAAATTAACAGTGTTGGCTTGGTCACCTTTTTGTTAGACCCAGCCAGTTTAACTCAGTGTTGACAGATAAGGAGAGATCATGTCCATCCTATACTTAAAAGAATGCTGCAGGGTTTGATGCTCCTTCCCCTTTTGTTTAACACTGCATAAAACTGTTAGGTGATTTCATCCATCAATTCATGGTTACTTATACATCATGGCTATGGGGCGGCCTAAAATCTTGGAATCTCCAGTACTTATTCGAAGAGCAGGTGGCAGTTGTGACCAAAAAAAACTTTTTACACAGGTACATCTAGTGTGCCGGTTGCACTTTTCTTGGACTGGGGAGCCTTCAGACAGTCATTCAAGCCCTGGTCACCTTATGATTGAACTTATAGAGAGAGCTGTATTTAGAGCTGCCCTTGCAGACCATCCAGAAGCTAAGCTGGTCCAGAATGTCACATACAAGCACTATTGGTACAATATGCTCACACAACCTACTGCTTCATCAGTTGTTCTAGTTACCAGTCAGCTTCCAGGAGCACTTCAGGTTGCTAATTATTACATTTAAAGTTGTTCATGGCAGAGCATCTGGTTATGTAAGAGATTGCTTATCTTCATTTGTTTTGCCCATCCCAGTAAGACCAAGCAGGGTGACTCTGTTCTAATTACCATTCAAACAATGTCACCTTGTAGTATCTAGGAAGTGTATCAATTTTATTGCAATGCTGATCCTCTAGAACAGTATCCCTCCAGAGACACATTTCGGAAAACTGTTGAAAACATGGTTGTTCTTCTAGGTTGTGTGATAAAGTGGTTATTGAGTTCCCATTAGTTACGTTTGCTATGGTGGATGTATTGTTTTTTTGCTTGGCCAGGATCTTTTCACTTACACTTAAATCTATTGGTCTATTTTTGTATATAAGCCATCCAAACTCATCAAGGAGTTGGGCAGCCTCAAAATTGGTTTGAATAAATAGATGATGATCTTATCCAATAGTGCTGGGTATATTTTAGATTATAGTTTACAGTAGCTTCCTTAATTCACATGTGTGATGTTATCAGTGGCCTTGCAATGCAGTTTTCTGAATATTGTCAAACTACTGGGCCTAACAAATCTGAAAAGAGAAGCTGAATGTAAACTATTCTAGAAAATGGTGTTTAAGCCTTAAATTTTTCAATCTGAGATTTAGCCTCATTAATGTAGAAACAAATTATTATTTAATATGGAATTAAATTTTTCCCTTGAATATAGAGCTATAATGGATATAAGTTAATAATCCTATCAAGCTGAATGAATTCAAAAGAGACATAAGTGATGTAGAATTTGTATTAATCTATAGGTTTTTTGTGCAACTTTTGAAATACTTTTCTAATCCTGTGGTGGCTGTTTGTAAATGAATGAATGGTAACTTTGTATATTTGTTTTGCAGATGAACTTGAGATGCTCTCTGAAGCTAGAGCTCGTTTGGCTAACACTCAGGGAAAGAAAGCCAAAAGGAAAGCAAGAGAGAAGCAGTTGGAAGAAGCCAGGTAGGCCCACATCTCAAGTACTTTCATTGAATGCTGTTGCTTCCAATCAGATTTAAGATTAAATCATAAATCGTAACAGTTTTCATGCTTCAGTTTGGCATAGATAGCTTGGATTTTTCAGGATTTGTTTTGTATGCATAGCAAATCTACGTGATGGATTCTAAACCTAACTCCTTGCAGCTCCTAATACATTTGAATCTAAATGAATAGATTCCATCCCCTTCCTTATCTGATATACTTTCTGCATAATTGTGCAGAATTTCATGCATAATTGTGATAAAACTAGAACTAATCACATATTTGAAATATTTGAAATATTGTATTTAAACCTAGACTTTTTAATAAGTCTTATTTCACACAGATTTTTTGTCTTTTAAAATTCAACAATTAAATGGAGATTTGAGTTTTTTAAAAAATAAAGTATGGATATTTTGTTTCCTTCAACAAAAGAGGTCTATATGTTATACATAGCCTTTGATATTCACTTCAGACTTGATTTTACTCCTCAGGCGTCTTGCTGCTCTACAAAAAAGGAGAGAACTCCGAGCTGCAGGAATTGAGATCCAGAAAAAAAGAAAAAAGAAAAGAGGAGTAGATTACAATGCTGAAATCCCATTTGAGAAGAAACCTGCTCCTGGTTTCTATGATACATCAGAAGAAAACTATCAGGCACTGGATGCAGATTTTAGGAAACTAAGACAACAAGATTTGGATGGGGAATTGAGATCGTAAGTAGAATTTGGATTAAAGTAGTACATGGAGCAAAATCTTGTGATACATCAAATTCTGTCTGAGGTCTCACAAAGCTTAAACATTGATGTTGTTCCAGTTGTAAATGTTTCTCTTCATACATAGCAAGAGCAGCCATTTATCTCCCGAGGGTTTTTAATTGTTTAGGAAAACATAAGGATTGCAGAAGGATGGGAATACCTTTCTTTTTGCATAGAGATAGTGAATAAATTTTTTTCTCTATTTTAAATCTAGCCAGTTGCATTTACTAATCCCTATAATTTAAAAATAATAAAGCATTGGAATTTTTTTAGGATTAATCTTCTTGTAAATATAGGATAACCATATTTTGTAGAGCTTCCTCAAAAGATATCTGAAAGGCTGCCATTTGTGCTCCCGCTTCATCTTATAATTTTAACCATTTTAATATTTATCAGTGCTAAATCTTCCTGAAAAAATGGCAACAGCATATTTTAGATGCATATTATAAATAAAATAATGTACAGATAGTCCTTGATTTGTGACTGATCGCTTAACAATAGTTTAAAGTTAGGATGGCCTTGAAAAGGGTGCTGTGAGTGAAGCACTTCCAAATGATGCACCTGCCTCCCCATGATCACATGATTGCAATTTGGGCACTTGGGAACCAGCTCACACTTAAAACCAATTGTGATTATATGATTGCTATTTATAATAGTCTCTGCTGGCTTTGCCAGGAAGTCAGTGCTTTCTGCTGTTGGGAGGCATTTGTGCATGCTCTATCCTGGGCTTCCAGGGCCCTAAGGTACCCCATGCTCCTTATTTTACTTCTGCCTTCCCGCTCTGGTGCTTAAAGCCTCCCTGCCAAAATCTAAGCACATTAAACCTCCACTTGTGCAGTTCTTAGAAAAAGGGGTGTGCCTTTGGCCTGGATGGCAGGAAGGGCAGGGCAGAGCAAGAAGGAGCCCAAGAGGAGAACAATAAAGTATGTTCATTCCCCTTTCCTTTTCCTCCCCTTTGTTTGGTCTCCCTCTCACTTTATCCCACTTTTTTATGCTCTTCTCGCTCATTCTCAAACTCAGCTTCCTCTCTCTTTTATACACTGTTATACCATTTCTGTTTTCTCCCTTTTGTTTCTGCTTAGGCACTCAGCTTTGATTTGTTTTCCCTTCTCCCTCTTTTTCCACTCTCTCACTTTCTCCCCTGACTTTGGGGAAGCACCAGCACTGAGCAGCATGTCAAAGTTACAGTGGTAGTGAATGAGGGAGGCTTACAATCTTTCCTCAGAGTTCCAGTTGTTTTAGTCCAGGTGTTTGGCACTCATCTTGCAGTTACAATATTGCAGTGAGCCACAGACATATGATCGCATTTTCCAATATTTCCTACCTACTTTACATAAACAAAGTCAACAGGGAAGCCAGCAGAAAGTTGGAAGTTGCTCCTGCGTCCTCCCTCACTGCTTTTTGCCCACCTGCGCTTAGTAGTGCCTGCCCGTGGCACTTGCACACCTACGTCTGCCAGTTTGCTTGCCTGAGACTCCCTATCTGTTTCCATCTGACCCGCATGGTCCTGAAATTAAAAAAGCAATTGGGACATATCCAGGTTTGCTGTCACAAGGATCTTGTGATATTGTTCTCATTACATTTTGATGAAAAGTAAAACATAATATATACTAATAACCAAGATTGTAAAAGGATTTGCAAACAACTGGATTCATTGAAATTTAAGATGATAGCTCCTATGAACAACAATCTTTCTATAATTTTTATCTCTTTCCTATCCAGTTTTGAAGCATGTCAGATAATCTTTGCAAAACCCTTGTATTTAACTTTTTTAAAAAACTTTATTAGGGAAAAAGAAGGAAGAGAGCGAAAAAAAGATAAGCAACAGCTGAAACGGAAAAAAGAATCTGATTTACCGTCAGCAATTCTTCAGACTAGTGGTGTTTCAGAATTTACTAAAAAAAGAAGTAAACTGGTGCTTCCAGCTCCTCAGGTACATTGCTTGTTATTATTGCTGGTGATTCTTCTGTTAGTGTGGAAAAGAAATGTTTTCCAAGTTTCTTTAATAATGGAAACAGAACACTCATCAGTAGAAGCACAAATTGTGTTTCATTTAGTATTGGAGGCTGCAATAACAGCAGTTCCTTATGTCAATGTATGCAAATCAATCTGTCTCTCTTTGTGTATCTCTGTGTGTAATTTTTGTGGTCAGAGATAGTGAGATAATGAAGGTAGAACTATAAAGGCAATGGTTTTATTATGATCTAGACAACCCATGTCCCTTTGGATAATCATTTCAGAAATATTTCCTTAGCTAAACAAAGAAACAGAATGACCAAGTGCTAGTAAAAAAGCAGTGGGAGTAGGTGTGACTTCTAGCTTCCCACCAGCTTTCCCATTGACTTTCTTTGTGGGAATCTGGCAAGGGGCATTGGAAATCTCCCTTTCCCAGCGGGTAAAAAAAGTGACTGCTGCTGGGTGGAGAAGAGAGGGGTTATAAGATTGGCTGGGAAACTGTCATGGAGCATTGAAAATAAAGAAGCAGCACACAGTAGCACTGAAGAAGCCACAATTTCCCCAAATTTTATTCCCTCAGAAGTCATGGGTCCCAGATACCTCAAGTGGGCTAACGTCCATATGTTAGCCTGTTTGAGATATCTTGGTTCAAAATTTGTTGCCTTATAAGGTGTCATTTCTCCCAGTTAGAGAAATGACAAAAGTTTTAGTAATATATGGATAAAAGATTGTGTATTAGAATAAATGTTACGAGATTGACAATGTGAGAATCTATACAACCTATGAGTAAGGATTATGAAAAGATAGCACAAAAGATCTGTAACCAACTGACACACTGTATGTATATAACTGGAGGATGGTTTTATGTTTTTTATGTTTTGTCTGTATATGTCTTAAAAAGAAAAAAATAAATGTTACTGTTTAATTTGTTGTTTTAAGTGTTATCTATCTTGGCCTTGTTCCCCATAGTTTTCCTCAGTTCCAATTATCCTCCTTGTTAATGTCATGATTTACCTTCAAAGTATCATTATGGCTGTTCTCTTAAGAAATCAGGAAAAGTGACAGGAAGACAGGAGATCTGGTTAGCTTAGCTAACACCATTTTATCCTTCAAATCATTAGCAAATCTTTTCCCTTCATTTTCCTTATTGTCATGGGCTCATTTTATAGTTCCCTTTTTCACCTCATCAGAAGTTTTCCTGTTTTGAGAAATATTCTGCATATATTTATTGGCACTCAATATCACTGTCTCAGGTATTAAGCCAGGGGTGGAATACGACAGGGTTAACTACCAGTTCGGGATTTACGAGCTTCCCTGCCCGCTGTAAGCCGCATGCCTGTTAATTGTCATTAGCACGCTGCGTGCTGAGAAGCAGCCTTTGAAACAGCCCTCTTTCTTGTTTTTTTAACTGCAGCTGTGCCTTGTTTGGCAGCTGAAGTTGAAAAATCAGAAAATAAAGATCAGGTAAGAGCCCGGGCAGGAGGTAGGCAAAAACATCAGCAGACATAGAACCAGATCTATGTCTGCTGCTCTTCAGAGCTACCGGTTCTACAGAGGTGGACAGAGCCAGTAGAAACCCACCCCTGGTATTAGGATTGCTGAGGGAAGGTTACCATTTGGTGGGAGAAGGTATTCCTAACATTTTTAAATGAACAGTAGTTGCATTCATAGGTGATGAGGCAAAGTGGCAACGCATATGCAGGACTTTATATATTCTGCTTGTTAAGGAGCTTGGATGTTTACTATAAGTTTAAAATCCGTTAAATATATTTTGTGGTTTACAGTGTTGTCTTAAAGATGAGAAACTTTATTTTCATCAACTGATAACTGGAAGGACAAGTAGCTCTTCTGTATTAGCTATAATGAAAAAAGGAATTATCCATGACTAACCAGTTAAGGGTTTTGTTCTTTATTGCCTCTAGGTCAAGGGTGTCAAATTCAATTTCATTGAGGGCCTCATCAGGGCTGTGGTTTACCTTGGGCATAGCCAACTGAATCGGTGTGGCCAGCTTGACATTCCCCAAACTGCTGGCATGTTTCCTCTTAGCACTGGGTAGACTGGGCTGAAGCAACGGGGGCCGGCCCCTTACATTTTCCTGGATGGCCCCATGAGTAGGATCTGACCATATTGCGAGCCAAATTCAGCCCATGGGCCTTATGTTTGCACCCTTGCTCTAGGTGGGATATGTAGCACAAGCCCTGTCTTCTTTCATGACACCATTTTTTTTTCCTGAAGTTAAAAGTTGGGATTTTTACTAACTGTTGCCAATGTCTGTATATTACAAACCTGCAGTATTTTTTCTTATTTCATTTGCTATTTTAAGATTTCAGATACAGAACTTGAGGAAGTAGTTAAAGTTGGTCAAGCAAGTGAGATTGCCCGTCAAACAGCAGAAGAATCTGGAATTACAAATTCTGCTTCCAGCACGCTCTTATCAGAATACAATGTAACCAACAACAGCATTGCCCTTCGAACACCTAAAACACCTGCAGCTCAGGACAGAATCCTACAGGTAATGCCAAAACAAACACTGATTCACTTGCAAATTGTCCTGCAACTTCCATTACTACTGTTCTTCCTGGCATAGAATAAAAACAGAGAAGGGCTAAATACCAAGCAGATAATTTTTTACGTATTTATTTGGTTCCTATCTATAAATAGATAATTATTGTGACTTCTTGGAAACAGTTTTGGTATGTCCTCCTTTTGAGGAGTGGGAACATTACAAACCTATTCAGAGTGTGAAGGGGAGGTAAATGCAGAAGCAGTTCAAATATAAGGTTAAAAAAGAGACTTTTTGTAACCAAAGTGAACTGTAATTTAAAACATTCAGACAATGATTAAGACTGTAATTCCTTGTTCAGAGACATTAGGTATATGCTGGTAATTCTGTGTATCTGTGTATATGGTGATTCATAATTGTTTTACAATTGTTATTGTAATTGGTGATTTTGAATGTGTATTTTGTATGTCTTCCCTACAGGAAGCTCAGAATTTAATGGCACTTACAAATGTTGATACCCCCTTGAAAGGGGGTCTTAATACACCCTTACATGAAAGTGATTTTTCTGGAATAACACCTCAGAGACAAGTTGTTCAGACACCAAATACTGTGCTTTCAACTCCCTTCAGGTAAATTAGATTCTTGAGTTGTTGAGAAGGGCATTTTAGATTTTCCTGCAAAAAATGAGGGATATTTTCTGCTTGGATGGTTAGGTTGATTCCTAAGTCAATTCCCAGAAGCCTCTGAACAAATAGGGCTCTGTTACACAGAGGAAATTTGAATAGTTGTGGTTCAGTATATTGAACAACCTCACTGAAGCATCCTGCAATTAGGATGAAGTGGTACTTTTCGTATATAAAGTTGTACCCTTAAGGATCTTTACAAAGAAAATAAAGGTACAGTTATATAGGTATATGTGAAACATAAAAGTATGTTTTAGGTAAGAACAGAAGAACCTTCCTGCAATGCTTCTTTAGAACGTTTTAAATTGGCTGCATTGTGCTAAAACAAAATTTGAGATCGTGCTAATATTCTGAATTCTGCTCAAAACATGTTGAGGTTTGCATGCATAGATTTGATGGGACCCTGAAAAGAGTTCCTTGCTCCTTTGTGGGTTTTTTTTTTACTTCAAAGCTATGAGAGTGAGTAGTTCATAGATTTTTTTAACGTTTTCAAAAGTATTTTGAAATATCAAGAATTCTCCTTGGTTAATTTTTATGCTGGTTTTGAGTCCTAGTGACAATTTAAATGTAATGTATGTGTTAAAACAAGTTCAAAAAAGAACAGGAAGCCTCTTTATCTTCCAGTACAATTCCTGCTTTATTATTATTATATACACAGCAATATGAAGTCACAGCTGCCAGTTCTTTAGGTGGTGTTGGCTTTCATACACATCAAGTAAGATGCCACAGTACTATCGGTATAGTACATGGATGGATTCAAGCAGGGTAGTCTTTTGTATTTGATAGATGAAAATTTTGTCAATGTACAGTGGTGTCCAAAATTTTTGGTATGGTGCCCAGTGTTCCAGAAACCATTTGGATCATGGCTGGTTTACTACTTTTACAATGCATTATTGTAACTATCATTAGACATTTTTGCTTGCTTTATAGCCAAAGAAAAAAAGTTTCTGCTTCGCTGTATAATAGTAATACTTAGGAGCAAAAACAGACACTACTACATTCACAGGCAACAGTCTGTATAAACTGGCAAAATCTGCATTTAAATGCACTCTGAAAATCACTGGCAACCAAGTTGGAAAATATGCAGTATGCATGTACAGAAAGCCCCTCTAATGCAAAACAAAATTGAAGTATATTTTCAAATTCAATCTGAAAACTCAACATCAGCAAGTCAGAGAAATATGCAGCATCCACAGAAATAATAAACTAAACAAGATTCAAGAGCCTATCTATGTTCCACTATTCAAGATAGAATTATTAGAAATATATTTTTGAAAAGGCTGTATATTAGTTTCAAATCTTGAGTTTCAAGATTTGTTTAAAGATGAAGATTGTGATTCAGAGAAGTTGTTTCGTGAGAAATAACAGGCTCATTGATTGGTGAACAGGAGACTGTCTCTGATATACCCAAGATAGAATTGCTGAATTTTTCCTTCCAAATCTTCTAGCTTACTTAAGTGTCTGTCCAATCTCATCTACTTTGTTCAGCAAACAAAATACCTTTTTGCTACCTCTTTTCTATGCCCTTATAGTTTTTTTAGCTGCTGATTCAAAACTTAAAACACAATGATACTAGCAAGTGTTCTGATGAATATATTTAAGTGGTTTATACATTGCCTCAATTACTGATGCATTCTACCAATTTTCTATTTTTCTAGGACTCCTACTCATGGAGCTGAAAGTCTGACTCCTCATAGTGGAATGACTCCCAAGCCAGTGATAGGAGTGACACCAGGCAGAACTCCATTGCGTGATAAACTAAATATTAATCCTGAGGAGGGGTTGGCAGATTACAGTGATCCATCCTATACAAAACATATGGTAGGTAAGAAAATATTTTAATATACATAACATGCAATATATTATTTATAATGTAATCATTAGATGAAGCTCACAAAAATGTAAATTCAATAGGATTTAGTTTGAAACTTCATAGCAAGACAGATGCAATGCATATCTTTTAAAGCAGTAGTATTAACCACCAAATGTCAGTACATGACTGGATTCATCCACATTAGGAACTTTCAGGTCTTATCTTGTGGAGTTCAAAACTTCCCCTGAAAATTGAATTCATGGATTTTTGCACATAAAATGATTATATACAGGACATTAGCTTTAGGAGCTATCCAGAACCTGGCACTGAGTAGTGTTGCAGGAAAGGAAAAATAGAATGCTATATACAGTCCATCTTTTTGTTTTTACTAAAATATAATAAAATGGAATTTTATTAAAGTGGTATTGGGAGAATGTATATTCTACTTTTCTTCCTCACTAAAGATAAAATATAGGTACCTTTAGCAAACTCAATTACCTAATTAGTTAATTGCATTGGTGAGCTAAACAGCATGGACAAATGTTAAAACCCATCTCCAGATTTGCTATTAACGTGCTTATATATCAGAAATTTAGAGGAAAGTTTTAAAGTTCTTATAACATCTGATGTGTACATACAATAAGATTCTCTTTTTTCTATTTTTTGGAAGAAAAGAGAATGTCAGAGTACATGGAAAGATTTGGAGTTTTATTAGTAAATTAGAGGATTGATTACATTCCTGTTGGTTGAACTTTAACACTCTTATGGAAATCCATGTCAGTTTGAGAAGCTGGCTTAAAAACTGTGCTTATGATCAAGTGACAGGGAATTTCTGAAGGCTGTAAAGTAATAATTAGACAGAGGATAAAAGCCATTGAAGAAGAGTACATTCTTGAAATAATTTTCAAAGTTATTCAAGACTCTTGTATTAAGTAATAAGGCCCTAGTGACATTGCAAAGTTGGAAAGCTTTTTCTATAATCACATCTACTTTAAGAAAATGGTCCTCAAAAGGGAGCACTGGAACATCAACTGAGGATTTTCTCCTATAAATAAACTTTAATTTTAACTTTTAGAATTATTTTTCAACTTTGGACTGCTGTATTTGAGGTACAATTCCTATTTGAAACATCTTATCTGACTTCTTTTAGATGACATGTTTCTGAAAAATTGCAAGCCTATTTTGAGTCTGGCCACGTTGGTATGTCAGCAAGCTCTAGAGCAGGGGTGTTAAACTCACAGCCCATGGGCTGGATGCATCATATATTGGCCATAGCCACCACGGTTTAGTGAAGGGGAAAAAAGTTGTGATACATCACATGATGACAATGTGATACCGTAAGTTTGACATCTCTGCTCTAGAGCAGGGGTGGCCAACCTTTTGGACCTCGGGGACCACTAAACTCATAATTTTAGATCCCAGGGACCACTAACTGGTTCTGTGGGCATAGCCTAATTTGTGGGTGTGGCTTGGTGGTCATATGACTGGCTGGGCATGTAAATATTATAAATATTTGTATAAATATTGAATTTTTTTATTAAAAAAGCAACTTTTACCCAAAATCAGGCAAAGCAGGCAGGCAGATTGAGTTGCTCACAGAATCACAGATTCATTCAGAAATCTATATCTGCC
Source organism: Laticauda laticaudata (assembly GCA_004320025.1). Classification (NCBI taxonomy): domain Eukaryota; kingdom Metazoa; phylum Chordata; class Lepidosauria; order Squamata; family Elapidae; genus Laticauda; species Laticauda laticaudata. Next base: position 58,527 of record BHFT01044252.1, read on the forward strand.
ATCAGCTAGCTCAGTCTCTCAAATTTGCTTGCCATGAGTCTGCACTGAATTTACTTGCAAGCAAACCTTCAGTCCTAAGGGAGGTTCCGCTGTGCTTAGCTAGAAAGCAAGAAATCCAACCATTTCCTGCTTCCTAGCTAATCTAAATCTCCCAGTACAGCAGAGCAGATTATGGTCGGAAAAAGGAAAAATAGCAATTTAGCAGACAAGTTTGCCAGGTAAGGAGTGAGTGAGCGGGGAGGGTTCCCATAGGCCATGTGGGCAGCACAGCCTTGTGTTTCTACACAGCCTGGATTAATTGCTTTGGGGGGGGGTGTTCTGGGGGTGAGATTTCTGTGTGGTCCACCAAAATTTTCTCATGGCCCACTGGTTAGCAACCACTGCTCTAGAGGAAGAATGGAACACACTTTGAGTTTTCCTCTTGTAATACAGATCTCCTGTGGATTCACAGCTGGTTGGAAGCCTTTGTCCAACAATTCAGTTTTGCAAAGAGACTTCAATGCCTCATTTTTGCTTTACTATGCTGCAGAAATATTTATGACGTACTGTATTTAAATGAATTTGTGGAAGGGATTCTTTACAGATCCTTTTAAGATAATTTGCAAATTACATTTTTGGTGGGATAATTTAATTGTCAGAAAATGAGAATAAAATTTTAAGTCCCCTTCAGAAGACAGGAAAAGAGAGCTGAAGCTCTCATCAAAAATTCAGCCAAAACTAATTTCAGTGTTTTCAGTTAAGCACAACAAAAACGATATGATTCATCATTTTTTATTGCAACTATGGTGATCAGAGATAGAGAAGGGAACATCTTGGTGATCTCCCAGTGCTCTTTCTGACTCTAGGATTGATTGGGAAATGATTATCATTGGCTTTTACAAGCTGGGGTTATGATTCATAAGCATCTGTAGAAGGAAAAAGATGAAAAGAGGTTGCTAGGATCCTAGTAAGTTTGCAAGAAATTGTGATTGAAAAAGAATAAACATCTTATTTTAAACTTTGCAATACTAGCGCTTGATAAGAATGTTTACGTGCCACAATTTAACTGCTGGTTTGCCGCTTCTTTATTGTAAGGAACAACTGAGAACAAACTGAACAAACACAGCCAGTTTGGTCTAATGGTTAGCTAGAAAGTGGGAGACCCGGAGTTCAAGTCCCACATTAGCTATAAAAACCTCCTGGATGACTTTGGGTGAATCACTCTCAGCCCAATCCACCCTCACAGTGTGGTTGTTGTGGAGAAAACAAGGAAGAAGCAATATTGTATATGTTTGCTGCCTTGAGTTACTTGTAAACATCAAGACAAAAAAAAAGAAACAACAAAAAAATTTATTGTTGAAATGTGGTTTGTTCGGTTAGAAATGAATTATATTGTGAATTTTTCATAATTTTTATGAAAGCATTTTTTTTCTTGTATTGCCTTTATTCAAAATTCTTTTAACATTTTGTAGGAAAGAGAATCCCGTGAAAATTTGCGTCTCGGATTGATGGGTCTTCCTGCTCCAAAGAACGACTTTGAAATTGTTCTGCCAGAAAATGCAGAGAAGGAGCTTGAGGATCATAATGCAGATGATACATACATAGAAGATGCGGCTGATGCAGATGCTCGCAAACAGGTAAAATGTATAAAAGAGGAGTTGGCAGCAATTAATTTGTCATCATAGAACAAAAGGATGCTTATAATATATTTTCCCAAGTATTATGATTATTTAGATTATATGTCTTGCTTCTAAGGAATATTCTCTAACAGAGCTAACTATAAATAAATGCAAACTCTGTTAAAATTATAAATTGCAAAAAATGCAATTAAAAATATTAGAGATCAGAGTATCAGAACACAAAAGATATCTTCCTGAGGCATGGAAATATAAGAATGGGATTCAGATAAGGCTCCTTCAGAAAACATTCAATAGGCAACATCGAGCAGACTTATGATTGTCTGTCAGAAGAACATACGGGTTGAGCTCATTACGTATAAATGGATTATTTGAGTTATTATCCTGTGGTTGAAGATAATTTTTAAATTAAGATTCTTGGCCTTGGTCTACATTCAGGCATCTCTCTGACGTTATTTGAAAGCTTATACCTAACTACATCTTAACCTTGCACACTGCATGAATTCCACCATTGTGGTTAGACTTTGACTCACTGTATTATGCAATCCCAATAAACTTTTGAGTAAATCATGGGTAAGTAACTGTGACTAAGGTAATGATCACTTCCTAAGCCAATAAATATTTAGGAGACAGTTATATAAACCACCTATATACTTCATTATCAGTGAAAAAACAACTGGTAAATTGCTGGTTCTCAGAAAAGCAGTTAAAAAAATGAGACAGTATTTGGAGATATATTCATTTTGGAATGGGAAATTGTTCAGTTACTGACTTTCTGCATCATACTTTTGAGATTAGGACAATACAGAGACCAATACTAACTATTGTGTATAAACACAGACAGTACGGGTGGTGGGGTGGTTTCTCCTGCTGAGTCCTGTCAGTTGCAATTTGGATTTGGCAATGTAGATTTCCTATAATATGATAGCTTTTATTTGCTGGCTTAGAAACCAGGAGGCTGTGAGTTTAATCCTGCCTTAGCCATGAAAAACCAGCTGAGCCACTCTCTTAGCCCATCTCACCTCATAAGGTTGCTGTTGTGGGGAAAATAGGAGGAAGAAATACTAGGATATTTGCTAATTTGAATTGTATTTGGAAAAAAAGGCAGGATATTTAAAAAAAAAAAGTCTGGGACAAATTGTTCCACTTTATGGAAGAATGTTTTTGTATTGTGGAATGGGATTTCTTTTTTTAAAAAAATTATTTGCAGCACTACATTTCTCTCCTCTATATTTGGTTTAGGACACTGTTTTCTCTAACAGATTTTGTTGCCTTTTCACTGTGCTGTGTTGCTGAGAAGTCACGCAAAAACTCACCCTAATTGCTGAAATCTCTTTCCAGACCATTCGAGAAATGGAGCGTCTAAAGGCTTTAAAGCGAATGCACAAAGCTGTTCAAAAAGATCTACCAAGACCTTCTGAAGTAAGTTATTCCTAATTCTAATAAATATGGGCCTATTTCCATAAGAGAGTAAAAGAATAAATCTTGCAAAGTTATACTATAGGAGTTAATTGTGAGGTCTGAGGTGGAGAAAGGGCCCTTTAGGATCATTCTTTCTTTTTAAAGTATTCCCTTTCAGAAAACCCATTGTTGTAGTTTTGATTGATTAAATTTTTTTTAAACAGTTAAGTATTTCTATTTTTTTTGTAAGCTTAAAATGTGTTTATTTGCTCTAGTTGCAGAGTACATGAATCTAAAAACAGTAGAATTTAGATTATAAGAGGTTGCTCCTGAGTGACAGTGTGAATGATTTTTGTTGGTTTGTTTTAGGTAAATGAAACAATCCTGAGACCTTTAAATGTAGAGCCACCTCTAACTGATTTACAGAAGAGTGAAGAACTGATTAAGAAAGAGATGATCACTATGCTTCACTTTGATCTTGTGCATCATCCTTACGGGGAGGTCCCCGGCAGCAAGAAGATGAAAGTTCCAGGACTGGGAGCCAGTAGCACAGAACATATAGCATATCTTGAACACAATCCATATGAAAAGTTTTCAAAAGAAGAGCTCAAGAAGGTCACACAATATTTATTGGTATCATTTTGGTCCGTGTTGTCTGCTTACAATAACTCTGTTTCACACACACACAAAAATACTTCAAAAAGCGTTCTTTCAAGTTGAGAACATTTATCAAGCAGCGGTTGGGCAATTCTTTTGGTACCAGAGTGAGTTTAGGGCTGAATATGCGTATTTGTGTTTATAAGTATAGCCTCACCAGCTGTGCTAGAAAAGACAATTTATTAATCTGTTGCTGCAACCAAGCAGTTGACTAGCGGGCTATCACTGTGCACTGTGATATTAGATATGTGGGTTTTGTTTGAAGATTCTCCTGATATTTTGCTCTCTAGTATAGCAATGTACTAATGCAGCTACCAGGTACTAAAAATCTAGGATGAATAACCTATAGCTTGCAGGTCTCATCCATCCATCTGATTCACAGGGCCTTGTGCAGAGGTTTGTCTCCTCAGAAACCTTCCCTATGTATGCTTATACTTTCTCCCAATGTAGTTTTTCTTTCAGCTACCTCATACTTTGTTTAAATTGGCGGGTGGAATATCAAAGGATTCCACCTTTATATGGCCTTGTCTAAAATATGAGGACTTGAAGTTGTTCTGGTTGATAAAATCATGCCTGCACATGACCCAGCTGGAGTTCCCAGTTTTTTTCATCTCTCCTACACCTTATCCAAAGAGGGGTGGCATGAAGTAGCCAGAATTAGCAGAAGGTACATTTCACTTCACCCCAGCTGTTGTCCTCTCCTGTCCTGTTTTGCAGTTGCTCCTTCCCATTGTCCCTGGGACATGTATTGCACTAAAAGACTGGAACACAATTTTGGATTTTTAAGTTAGTCCTGTTCCACATTTCTGATGTAAAATATTTTTTCTGAGAATGTTTAGAACTTGTACTAAAGGTTCATTATATATCTAAGAAGTTGCTTGATTATTTGGATTTCTTAACGTTTTGAATGACTTTCTAACCAGTTTATTATCTATTAACACAACACATTTGATATGGCTCATAAATCGAGTCAACTTATTTGTGAATCTCAAACACTTTCTATTTCATCTTCCAATTTCATTGTCTTGCAATTTTGGAAATCAAGAATAAGTTTAAGGCTTTTAGATTTTTAGTTGGTGTTGGCATTGAGGGGAAAATAATAAAGGAAGGAAATTAAAGCTTATGTTTCAGTTTCTCAGATCATTTTTTCTGGTTATTTCAGATAAAGTCTTTCCCTAAAACATTTATTCTTTCAGATTTTTATCGAAGCAGTATCCCAGTTAGACGTAATAGATCCAGCTATCGGTTTCATGATTTTGTAATCCCATAATGTGAATACAGTGGGGGCCACCTCTCATTGTTCTTTTTGTAGATTCGGGTAGATCCTGACACCTTGATAAAAGGCTTACACTCTGTTCATGTTGATCTATGATGCCAAAGTGTATGGAACTGTAAAAAATCAATATTCAGTAGTGAAAATGTATTCTAAAAGTTTAAGGACAGGAAACATGAAAGAGAAGTAAGAATTTTTTTCATTTATTGACCATGTATTGGCCTGTATAAAATACAGATGATCCTTGACTTACAACAGTTCATTTTGTAACTGAAGTTACAACAGCAGTGAAAAATTTGACTTACCACCATTTTTTCACACTTATGACCATTGCAGCATCCCTAAGGTCTTGTGATTTACTGTGATGCTTGACAACTGACTCACATTTATGACAATTGCAGTGTCCCAGAGTCATGTGATCCCCTTTTACAAACTTTGAACAAGCAAAGTCAATGGGGAAACCTGATTCATTTAACAACTGTGTTACTAATTTAAAAACTCCAAGTGGTTCACTTAACAAATGAGAAACGTCATAAAACTGGCAAAAGTCACTTAATAAATTTCTCACTTAGCAACATAAATTTTGGGCTCAATTATGGTCGTAAGTTGAGGACTACCTGTATGTTCTTCCTATACATATTTAATTAGATTTAAATCCTACCGTTTCTTTCAGGAGGTCAAGATGATTGCCATAGCACTATCTCCTATTTTTTTTCTCCACAACCACTACTCTGAGAAAGTTGATCTCAGAGTAACTGGATCAAAGTCATAGTTGAAGTGCAGCAAAAAGTTTACTACAACTTTTTTATTCCAAATAGGCTGAAGACCTTCTGGCCCAAGAGATGGAAGTTGTGAAGCAAGGGATGAGCCATGGAGATCTTTCAAGTGAAGCTTATAATCAGGTGTGGGAAGAATGTTACAGCCAGGTACTGTTCCTTCCTGGGCAGAGTCGCTACACAAGAGCCAATTTGGCCAGTAAAAAGGATAGGATTGAATCACTTGAAAAGAGATTAGAGGTTAGTATAATTCTTTTTGTCCTGATTCTGTGGCAGTTTTTATTAGTTTATATATATATATATATATATTTATTTTTTCCCAAGCTTTCGCGGGTACTTACATGTGTGCTGTTTAGCTTCCTTCGGGTATTATCCCATGTCATTGTAGTTAACAATCTTTAACAGAACTACAATGACGTGGGATAATACCCGAAGGAAGCTAAACAGCACACACACACGTGTATATATATATGTATTTATGTATGTATTTATGTATGTATGTATGTATGTATGTATGTATGTATGTATGTATGTATATATATATGTATATGTATATGTATATATATATAATTTAGATCCTGAATTAAAGCAATGGTAAACTTTATACACTGTTGCTAAGAGGAAAAAATGGGAGGTCCTGGGGAGAGAGAGAGAGAATATAAAATTAAAAAGTAAAACTTACCTACTGACGAACAACTAAATACTTTATAGTTTTAATCATAATCTTTCGGCTTATGTACTAGCCAGGGTAAAAATGAATAAAATGTGTTTGAAATTTTCTCCAATGGAATGAGAATTTATCACCACCTTTCTGCTCCTTGGATGACATTTCCGAATGCCATCACCAGGATTAGCTGTGCTAGAAATAGCTAGCATCATTGGTTCATCAGCTCAGAAAAAATATTTAGAATGTATAAAGGTGCTTCAAATTTACGTTGGATGTGGAAATGTGGAAAATATACACACTTTATCATGTCTGGTGGACTTGCAAAAAATATCACCTTTGTACTGACCAACTTCCTTTGCATTCCACAACCTTAAATCCTAGACATGATTATTGAATGGGATTCTATAAAGTTGGATACTTGAGGAAAAGAGACTGTGAAATACCATATTTTTTGGAGTATAAGACACCTAGTTTTGGGGAGGAAAATAAGAAAAATAAATCTCTGCCTCCCAGCAATTTGCCTCCTTGCAGCAAGCAGCCTGTTTCAGTTTCAGCACAGTCTGATTAGCACAAACAGCTGATTGTCGATGGGATCAGCTTCCAACTGTCAGCCTATTGCCACCTCCGCAGGCCACATTTTCAGCCTCCGCACATCCCATTTTCAGCCTCCACGTGGCCCATTTTTCACCCGTTCTGGGCGGCAGGGATCAGAATGGGTGGAAAATAGGTCACACAGAGGCCAAAAATGGGGCACATGGAGGCGGCAATAGGTAATGGCAGTCCCTACAGCCTGAAACAGCTGATTGTCAGGAGGCTGATCCAACCGACAATTAGCTGCTTGTGCTAACCAGGCTGTGCTGAAACTGAAACAGGCTGTTTGTTGTTTGCTGCAAGGAGGCAAATTGCTAGGAGGTAGAGGCCAAAGGGTGTGGGCCGGCAGGTGGGAGGGCCTTCGGCAACATTTGCTGTATAAGATGCACAGACATTTTCACCTACTTTTGGAGGTGGAAAAAGTATGTCTTATACTCCAAAAATATGGTGAATTAGCCTCTGAATTAGGGTTAAATCATCAATAATCTTAATAAGTTATGTTGAAACCAGAAACACTGTATTTTGCTAGTCTACCATAATAATGGATGTTTCTCTCAAGTTTCAAAGACATGATTTGCCATGCATGATACTTCAGGTCTTTCATAAAGTACTCAAGCTCCTGTGCTTATGATCTGGAATTGATATTGTTATGATAATACTAAAGTCTACCAATTTTGCAAGTCAACCATACTCAAGTCAACCATACTCAAGTCTACTAATTTTGCAAATTTCCAAAAGATTTGCAAATACATTGCAATGCTATTGTATAATAGATTATCTGTGACTTTGTTTTATGTAGCTACACTTGTATAAAATTAGTATTTGTGTCATCTAAATGAACGTGTGTGGATTTAATGATTTAGGGGTAACAAATATAAATTGTTTATTTATGAGTATTGCATTTGAAGTGTATTCTATGTGGAAGATGTAGCTGAAATTAACACAAATGCCTGGTAAAGGTAAAAATAGTCTGTTTATTTTTCAAAGAACTTGCAGTATGTAGAACACACTTAATAGCCCAGCAGAGTGCACTATTGCTCTTCAGTGTCTTCCATTAAATGGTCATATAATATGGAAGAGGAACTGTTTTCTTAAATATTCCAACAAAGTATTTTTCTCAAAAATGAAAATTATGTGGTGTCTGAAATATGAATATTAAATATTCACTCAGATTTTTTACCCTATAGATTAAGGCTCCCAATTTGTTGATATTTATGTGAACGAAAACTTCAAGTTCAGTAGGGGTTTATTTCTTAATACACAAACACATATTGCAATCAAAAACCATGCCACAAAAGAAATATTTTATTTTTTAAAAACTATTGTCTTCATGTGTCTTCATGTGCATTGTTCGTTAGTCTTGTCTAGAATTTTGATAATGATCTTTAATCTTCCTTTGATTCTCCTACATGCCCCTTAGGTATTTTGCTTTCAACAAATAATAGCACACAGACTGAATTATTTATTGTACCATTTTATTAAATTATACATAAATGTAAGGTGAATCCTCTGATTTTACATAAGGGTATGATTATGGGCTTCTTAAGTCCATATAGCTATACCCTGAGATACATGAATCTGTTTCCTTCAAATTTAGAAAATATACTCACTTAGTTTTTTTGCTGAAATCTGCTAAAATCTATTTTGTAGGATGTCAGTGCATGGCTTCATGCTCTCATATATATAGGCAGATTGGGAAGGAACAAGCCAATTTTCTGTGATTGTCCTTTCTGTCTGCTGCAAAGGATAGAGAAAGAAGATGAATCCATTCTTCTGGCATATGCTGTTTGGTTACTACATTTACATGAAATAGTGGCAAAAAGAACCCCAATGCTGCGGATCAAGTTCCCCACCATTCTTTTAAGGCTGGAATTTCCCAACATTACCCAAAGTTATCTTCCTTTGAGCCATGTGTCCAACACAGATTTAAACTCCTAAAAAGATGTAGTACAATTTAGTGTTCTAAGGAATCCTGATTGGTTAACTACAGAGAATATAGTGCTTTTTCTCCCTATCCCTGATCAGAATGCATACCCAATTGCTGCACTCTCCCATAAATCAGTCTTTCCATTTAGTTCTTTACTTTTAGCATGTTTCATTCCCTTCAAGGACCTGTTGGATTTTTGGGGTGGGTGGGGGGTGGGGTGGGTTGGTTGTTTCATTTCAGTCTGCACTGTCTTGGCCAAAACCCATGTCAACTTCTTTTTTCAACATGCATTATTTTTAAACTACATTTCATCTCTTTTCACTTACTACCTTTTTATTTCTATTTCATTGTTATTGTCAAGTAGGCCCTGATAGCAGGCAGTTCTGTCACATCTTGTGGCAGTAGTAAACAGTTGTGTGCTGATACTAATTTTCACATAAGTTTTTAAAAGTTGGGGACATATTTGTTTTTGGGATGTTCTGTAGCTCCCCTGAGTGAGTAGCATAAAATTCAGACTACAGAACAAAAAGAGCAGTAATTTAGTGCAAAACCTTGGTGTAAAATTTGAGAATATGTGATGGTGGTGGGGTTTTATTATCCATCATCAGCCACAAATTTGGAATGTCAAGATGCATCTCCAACTCAACCAGTTAAAGATTTTAAATAATATTAAGAAATAGAGAAAATCCATTTTTCTGAACGTTTTGAATAGGAAAATATTTCCATTACTCAAATTCAGATGGCTTTGTGAAATGTGTGCTTATATTTAATAAACAGAGTAGGGTTGCTGAGCCTCAGTGGCACAGTGGTTAGAGTGCAATAATGCAAACTACTTCTGCTGACAGCTAGGTGCCTACAATTTGGCAGATCGAATCTCACCAGGCTCAAGGTTGACTCAGCCTTCCATCCTTCCGAGGTGGGTAAAATGAGTTCCCAGATTGTTGGGGCCAATATGCTGACTCTAAATCACCTAGAGAGGGCTGTAAAGCACTGTGAAACGGTATATAATTCTAAGTGCAGTTGCTATAGTAACTTTGTATTCTATTTAGACTGACTTTTGAATATAGATACTGAACCATATGTATGAATATATCTGACATTGTGCTTCTCGATTCTATTCATTTCATTCTGTTTGCCTTTATTTTCACAATCCATTTATTTGTGACTCAGTATGAATTTTCATGTTTTCCATTTTTTTGTTTTATTATTGAACTTGCTACACTTATATACCACATTTGTAACAGAGTGATTTACAATTTAAATTAGGGAGGTTTTTTAATACAGCATGCTGGCTTTTACACACTAATATCAGTAATGTAATTTTTATTGCAGGAATCAGTAAAATTAATGTAAATGTAAAAATATTTGTTTTGTATATGTAGAACTTGAGACAGACAGACAGATAGATAGAAATAGACTGTGCAATCAAACTTCAGTCTTTTCTACAGTTAAACACATAGCTTTATCCTTGTGGTTTATCCAAAATAACGTTGGCTGCTCCTGCTTGTTTCCTTTTCCTAATAGAAGCAACTAAATGTTCAGTTTTGCAAATGAATCAAGATTCTGATGCTGGTTTGTTTAGGGAGGATTCTGAAGGGGGAAAAACAAACTTTCTGTATCCTTTAGAATATGCTTGTTAGAGTTGCAATAGGAATTGTCAGATATTTCCATTTGTTTAAAAAGTGGCTTTTTAACATGGTACCTGCCATTTTGAATTTTCCATCAACTTTTGTGCTATGATTTGATAAAGAGTGGAATTAACCAGTTATTTTAGGAGAATTTCCTTTTTATTTTACAGCCAACATCCTTAAGTATTAACATTTATATACTAACGTTTATTTCACTCTGTAAAAGTTCATGATTTTAAAATTCCATAATCCATCTTGAAGTGATTCTTTAGGTCATGAGATGGTTTTCAGAACCTTTATTTGGCTTTATGAAAATTGTTCAAAATTCATCCAGATAGAACATAGGTACAGGCTATTTATAGAACACTGGATCCTATCAACTATACTGTAGTGTTGTGTTTGCTCTAGAATTTTCCCCAGAATGTGAATGAAAAAAGACAAATACATTAATTCCACAAGGATTAATTTTATGAGTTATCTTTAACGTTACTGATATCTTTAGCTTTACTGTCTTTAACTTTGCTACCATCCAGTATCTTTCATTTGTTCTTTTTTAAACTTGGACTTCCCTGTCTGTTCTGTTCTCTTATTTCCATTCTACCAGAATCCCACATTTGCACTATTGAACAGTGTGGAAAGGTTGATTTGCAAAGATAAGTTACATATGTAGGCACTTAAAATTCTCCTATAAAAAATCTGTATGTACTATCTTAGGGAAGAAGATAAATGTAAGATATAACATCCCTTCTTTTACAGCTGAATGCTGTGTTTTGTGTGTGTGCGTGTGTGTGAGAAAGATATGTAATCATTAGATAATCATGCCACATTCTTGATTGGATTTGTCAACAGATTAACCGAGGTCATATGACTACTGAAGCTAAGAGAGCTGCCAAGATGGAAAAAAAGCTAAAGATACTGCTTGGTGGTTATCAGTCTCGAGCCATGGGACTCATAAAGCAATTAAATGACTTGTGGGATCAAATTGAACAAGCTCATCTTGAACTGTGCACATTTGAAGAATTAAAGAAGCATGAAGATGCAGCTATCCCAAGACGACTGGAGGTAAAATTGTGGAGTGTTAATCATTATATTTAGATTTCCTTTTCGATTTGCCTTTGCTATACAGTGCATATCATTTTATTCTTCCTACTTTTTTGAACATTTTATCAAGTATATTAGAAATTAGCTCTCTCTACATAATATTGCTGAACTCCAGATTTCTGTCACTTCTCATTGAAAATAAAGACTTGTCTGTGTGGCTTATTAGGAAGGTTTTACTGTAATCTTTTACTTTCATATTAAGGATAGCATCCTATTCCTTCCAGATTATTTCATGCTAACTTTATTACATTTGCTCTTACAGTGCCTAAAAGAAGATGTTCAACGGCAACAGGAAAGAGAAAAAGAACTTCAGCAAAGATTTGCAGAATTTGTGCTGGATAAGGAAACATTTCAGTCAAAATATTAAGCCTCCTATTTTCCTCTTACCATGATACCATTGTTTGTAACATTTTTCAGATGCAGCTGATAAATTATGATATGTGTCTCCCATCAAAATTAAGCACAAGCAAATGTGCTAGTAAATTTATATTGTACTTTAAGAAGATGCTTTGTACCTCACTGTACCTTTTCCTTCAGAAGAAAGAAGTAGAAATGCATATATCCTGATTTAACAAGCATAATTTGCATGCTGTAAAAATGCTCTACAGGGTAAACATTCCACACCAACTTTTTAATTCACCATACAATAATTTTGTTAAAGTTACTGTTTCCTTGTCGTTTTAGAATTTCACCTGAGATCAAGGAAAAGTATCTATTTAAAACAGTCTTTGTGCCACTGATTACTGTGAATCTGGAATGTAAAGCGGTGTATTAAAATGTATTTGTGTCTTAATGACTTGAAATTTGTTTGCAAATTATTTTTTAAAATTTCATTCTAAATTGAAACCAGGTAACAGCATTTATTATGATCATTCAAATAATATTCATATTATGGAATTTATGTATTTCATGTTTCATTTTGTGGCTATTTCATTTTGTGGCTGTTCATCATAAAATAAAAATTAAAAGTTCATGAAACTTAATGTGTATGACATGAGGGTAGACTGAGAATATCTGGTGAAGATTACCACAGACTTCAAACATGGAACTTGAAAGTATATGTTCACATAGTCTTGGTAGATAGACTCTGTTTTCCTGCCTCCTTCCCCCCCNCCCCCCCCCCCCCCCCCCCAATATCTGGGAGCTGCTGTTAATTCAGCAGAACTTTAGCTGTTGGAGCCTTTAGGGTCTATAATTGCCTGGAAGCAGCTTGTCTGCAGCTAGGAAACTACTTGAAGACCTCCACGGCATTTCATAAGTTGGCCTTCTTGGGATGTACTCCCCTGGCATAACCCATGCTCACTTTAAGAAGAACCCAAGCTCAAGTTTTATAGTCCCTCATCCCCCCCTCCCCCGTCTGCTTCCACTACTGCCCTGTGTCGTCACCCCCACTTCTTTTTTATTGTTGTTAGTTGCAATGTTGTGTCTGATCCATCGCAATCCCAGGAACAACATTCCTTCAGACCTTCCTGTCCTCTACCATATTCTGGAGTCCATTTGAGCTCACGCCTACTGCTTCAGTGACTCCATCTAACCACTTCATTCTCTGTCGTCCCATTCTTCTATTGCCCTCAATCGTTCCCAGCATTAAGCTCTTCTCCAATGAGTCCTTCCTTCTCATTAGGTGGCCAAAGTACTTGAGTTTCATCTTCCGGATCTGATCCCCCTTTCTTACTTGATGTCTTATCACCAGCCCCTGCCAGTTTTTTCCATCCCAGTGCCTCATATTTTCCCCCATGCACTCCTTGTCATAAAGCTTGTAATAGTCCACTCCAAAGACTTAACACAAAGACTTAACAATAGTTACTTCTAACGCAAAACCCTCTTGTGTGGGATCCATTGTAAATGAAAGAATGTTGCATAAAAATCAAGTGATACTCAATTTTCATTTATTCCAAAGAGACTTAATGCAGGAAAATTCTTGAATAATTCTACCAAAAAGCACTTGAGCTTCTAAATTCATGTTAAATTTCAGTAAAATTAAATTTAAGTGCCTGACATTTCTCTTTCCATTTTTAAAATAGCAAAGGAATAGAAATACAACCAAGAATGAAAGTGAAAATCATACTGGTAGTTTTGGATCCTGAAGAGAAAACTGTTACTCTCTCAAAACATTCCTGTTAGTGGTTCATCAAAGGAATTATTGGAATGAAAATGGTTTGGTTTGGTTTGAACATAGAACACTTCTTTGTTGAGAGGAGATAGTATCTGATAACAGTAGTAATTTTGCATCTAACCAACTTGGGGTTATCAGTGATGTAGAAGTATATTGACATACTTTGCAGATGCAACTTTTTCTGATGAATTTTTAGAACTAAAAATGCCTATAAAAATGAAAATGTAAACAAGTCCCTGAAAGTAGGTATATTTAAGTAAAGGCACTAAGGAAGTTCTCATCAAAATGTCCCCTTCTAACTTTACAATTATAGAAACCTTCCCATTTATAGATAGATATCTTTGTGGTAAATACAGTGAGACCATCTTCAATCATAACTTCATTGAATGTTATTCTCCGCACACTAGAATTTTTAAAGAAAATTTTCTTAGTTACTTAAGAAAGCAATAATTTCATCTGAAAACTAGTATTTTTTCAAAAAAGCACTACAGAAAGAAATTGAACTTCTCTGCAATAAAGTAACATGAATTGAGGTAGGTGATCATACTTCAGTATTCTCAGAGATTCCCCTTATATTGTGGGCAAATGTTCAGCAATCAGGAGGAACAAATATTAGCACTGGGTTAAACAGCCATTTGAATGCAGATTTATGAATTCTAAAATCCAACAATTCTAGAGAGCAAAATTGAAGAAAGATACTTTTTATTGTTAAATCAGGTGAATTGAATTAGTCAGGTTATAATAAATGCCAGCAGTCTCTTCAATTACACAGGGAACAATAGTTGATAGAAAATCACCTGCATCTGATTTGTCCAGACTTTGAACACAAGATGCTTCCATCCTTTCTTCTCCCCTAACCATCTACCCTCTGATTTTTAGTCTATAGCTTTGCCAGACTTGAGCTCTGGGATCTATAAGTCAACAATTTCAGTGTCTATGTTTAGACAAGATTTCCTTCATTTGATCACTGGGGTATCTCCAGATTAGAACAAAGATAGTTGCATATTTAAATGAAAGGGTTTAAAATGAGATAAAGCATTTATTTAAATCCCAATACCCATCACTAGCATTTACAACAACAAAGGTTAAATTTCTATTGATTCAGATTTTTAAATCCCTGTTATTTGTTTCAGGCAAATGTCTTGGGAGCATACAGAATATTTCTTCTGCACTACAACTCTGTCTTTAATACTTCCTCTTTAGTCCATTTGGTACAAGTATAAAGTGCCATTACAATTATGTCAAAGTAAACAGAACTTCGTAAGCCAGGATTTAGTGCTCTGAAAAACTTGTCTTTTAAATCCTCTGAAACATTTAACAGGAACACTTGGGCTGGTGTAGTTGGGACACATCTAGGTAGCCCTCCTGAAAAATTAGTGCTCTGCAAAACAGCCTGATTTAAGGAATAAGTTAGTACTTGCTTTCCAATGCAGCTTCCAATTGGATGGAATGGCAAAGTAGCAAGTCCATGGGATGGGTGATGGTGTCTTTACAATCCTTTCAATTACCTAAAGATGGGTTGGGATGAAGTTGCCAGGTGATGTTCCTTCCCACTTCAATTCAAAACAGGCACCTTCCTGTATGGAGCTTCTTTCAGGGTACTTTTAAATTATGGATTTAGCACTATTTCTGAAAGGTTCCTTTTGAAACCACTTGTACTGCAAAATAAGCCATCTTGTAAAACCCACCCTCTCTCCTGCTCTACCCTACACAAAGGAAAGTGATTGGTTGGTGTGATTGCCTCCTTCTGGGGACCTTTGATGGAAGGGCAAACAAAGCCAGACAAATCAACCAGTGCCTTTTCTCAACTTTCCCCACATTAAATATCTTGAGAGGCAGCCCCATTCCTTGGCTTCCAGCAGCTGAATTGGGATTAGCAAAGAGGGTAGGAAAAATTATATTGGCATTTTTTTTTTTGTTTGGTCAAGTCAAGAACAGGAAAAAATGTACATGTGTCTGATTCCCATTTTCACAAGAGCCTGAAAACTATCTTCAGCCAGATCTTCAGACATTAGTATGTTACCACTGGGCTCATTTTTACTTTGTTTTTTGGAATTGATATTTATTGGCCTGGCTTTTCTTGTTGTGCACCAGGGTCTGGCTTGCAAAATGGGGCAGTATACAATCCAAAAAGCAAAGAAATGAACAAATAAATAAGAACAAGGAGGACCCTTGAAACTTGCACAAGGAAGTTCCATTGTGAGAGATATGGGTGAATTAGTTCAAGATAATTTTGGGAGGAAATATGACACAAATCAGTCTGTCTCATTCTTATATTTAGGAGCCACTAAATCTCTCTACAGTTAAGATGTAATTGCATTGCCTAAACAATTTGTGGATAATCAGGTTCTCACATCCCATTTGACTCAGAGGTGGTTCTGACCAGTTCTGGAGAACTGGTAGCAGAAATTTTGAGTAGTTCAGAGAACCAGCAAATCCCACCTCTGACTTCCCCCGCCCCCATCTATTCTCTGCCTCCCAAGCCCCAGCTGATCAGCTGGGTCTTCTTTTGTTGCCCTGCACAGGAGAACACAGCTGGAAAGCAGGTAAGTGGGATGGAGAGGGAATGGGGATTTTGCAGTATCCTTCCCCCAGGAATGGGGAGGGAATGGAGGTTTTACAGTATTCTTCTCCTGTCATGCCCACCAAGCCACGCCCACCAAGCCACACCATGCCCACCAAACTGGTAGTAAAAAAAAATAATCCCACCACTGATTTGACTCACTATATTTTTACAGTAAAACAATATTTCAGTTTTTTTATTTAACAGCATACACTGTCCACTATTAAAGAAAAACCTATTTACATAAAGGAAAGGCATAAAGCCTAAATACAAACTTACAATCAAACAGAATTAAAAGAATTAAAGTTTAAAAGTTATACATCCTGAGGAAATCAAATTATCTTTAGTCTAAGAAAAATGTGCACTTTCAATATAGAGAACTGTCTGGGTAGCGAAGCACAGAGAAGAGGTGCAATGCATCTATTAAGAACATGACTGATCTCACTATTACAGCTAAAGGGCATTCCATCAATATCCTTTTTCTGGCTTCATCATATGGAGTTGTTTAGCATCACTAAAACACCCTATTATTTAGAGTGTTTATAGTACATACAATATATTTAGACAGAGTGGTTTCTGTTAATTATTAAACAATAAGCAAGATACATTAACAAAATTATACAATAAAACAAAAGACATACAGCAATAGATGTCAACAGCTGGAAAGGGATTGGAGACTGTCACAAGGTGTTTGAAAGTCAGAAGTCTATTTAGGTACTTCTGTTTCTTTTCCATTTGGATTCAATCAGATTGGATTTATATTCACAGGGAAACTATTGCTCCTGGCAGAGCATAATAACAACATGTGGGATTTCACAATCATTGACTATTTCTTTTCTCTTACATGAATTCATTTTAAAAGGCAGTCTCTTACAGTACAAACACAACTTCTCAAAAGAAATCCTGCAGCTTAAAATATATACAGTATATACAAGATGGAAATGAATATTTATTTATTTAACTCTACTATTTCAAACTTTATAATGTCAATGATGCGGTGACACTTTAATAGGTATCACACCTGAAATTTTATCCTTATTGGCTCTTCCCTAAAATTGAACCTAGGTTTGAGTTAACCATCACAAAACTAACATCTTAGCAAATTCTGCTTCTGATCCCACAAGACTTTGCAATGGGATCTTTTCCCGTTTTGTCCTCTTCTTTACCTGAGCAATTTTTAAACAGGTAAAAAAAGGTTAAAACATAGGATTATGCACTTCATGGAAGAATTTGTTTGATTAGGTTATGGTCTGAGGTGGACTACAGACAAAACCAGGGAGTTGCTGTTTTCAATTACATGTGATAACGAAGTCATCAATGTAAGAACTTTTAATATTAATGGATCAGGTAATAAAAGTAGTGTCACATACCCAGTGCTGATTGCACACATAAAAGAAACACGATAAACAAGGAGCTGGAAAACATATTATAATTAAACTATCTTCTCCTCTGCCACAGTGGCTATGTAGGTGAATGCTGATCTGGATGTTTCTAGAAATCTGGCAAGTGGTTTTGCACACCTGGTTTCAAGGTGGAAAATTTGAGATATAAATAGCATTGGGTTTGAGCAGGTCAAAGTTGTGGTGGGAGGGACACAAAGAAGTAGTAAAATGAAATCATAAACACTCAGGAGAGGAAGACAAATATGTTTCTTAAGTTATCCCAAAGGAGACTGGAAAGGTAGGATAGTGTAATGGGGCTGTGAGAGCAAGGTTTGAGCCCACACTTAGTGATGAACACTCACTGCTAATACGATCTGCAGTCCATTATTCTGTATTTTGACCAAGTGGCCATATTTATTAATATTTCTTTTTGACATTCAGTACAGTTTAGTTGACTATAGTTTATTGTGAATGTTGTAATGGTATGAAATGAAGCCTCCCCATGGTACCCCTTCACTGTTGGACTAAGCCCTGGAAAATGGAGTTGTATAAATATGGATACAGTTTCACAGGGGATCACAGGATACACATCAACAGCTCATCTGGACATTTTTCTACATTTCAGGAATATAACTCAGCTGAAACCTTTCATATGCTTTTTCCTTGTATACAGTTCTGAAATTGTGGTTTTGTGTCCATATTTGATCCTCTTCGCCTTCAAAATACATCAGACAGTTGATATTAAATGCTTTAATAAGATAAATAATTGAGACTGTATTGAAATCCGGTATTTTAAAATTTTTCATCCAAGCTATAGCAATAATCTTTAGGGAAAATAAAATCTAAAAAATTTCCAGTGTAGGATGGTCTTACTTAATGATGAATTGGCCAATACAGTTCCCTCAGTAATATAGAACATAATGCCCAAAGGCTCAACTGAATTGTAGCCACTATGCAGTAGAGAAAGTTTAAGAAGGAAATTTGTTTGCCAGCTCCTCTTTGGTTATCTCTTTTGTCTTATGAGTACAATCAGCGTTGGGTACATTGGCATTACTTCTATTACCTGACCCATTGCCAATCTTTGGTCCATTTATTCTATATTAAATATTCTTGTTTATATTATTGCCTTAGGCTTTTTTTTTTGAGCAAGTGCTTTTGAAGTACTGAATGGTCATTACAAATAAAGTACTGCCTGTGTAGTGTTGGAGATAGGAAAGAAATGCCTCTATACAATCTTATGTCAATTATTTACTGAATGGAAATACAGACACAGCTATGGCACTATCTTTGGATGTTTTTAAAAGGAAACACTACCTCAAAAGAACATGCATGGAACAGCAGGATGGGAGATATTTTGTTTTAACACTTCTATGTCCAAACCAACAAGTTGTTTTGTTGTATATCATCTAGTTATGCATATAAATCAAGTTATACAAATTAAATACATTAACAATCTCTGAATGACAATGTATTGCATTCATTATCTGTATTGCTCCATAATATAGCCATTGAAAGCTAATTTTGATACCATACAATCCAGCTCCCAACTGTGCTGAATTCATTTAAGGGATGGTGATCTAAGGGGTAGCCCAGTGGTGGGATTCAAATATTTTTACTACCAGTTCTGTGAGCATAGCTTGGTAGGCGTGGCAGGGGAAGGATACTGTAAAATCTCCAGTCAGAAGTGGTATTTGCCGGTTTTCCAAACTGCTCAAAATTTCCGCTACCGATTCTTCAGAACTGGTCAGAACCAATTGAATACCACCTCTGGTGTAGCCTGAGCTAATTTGGGTTGATTCTTAATTTTACTGGAGGACAGAGAGTTGCTTCTGATTTCAAAGACTACCAGCAGGAAAATAAATGCCTGAGGCAATGCATCTGGGAAAGTGGGTAGAGAAACCTACGCAGCGGAAGAGTTCAATCTTTATTCCCACTCATTCCCTTTATGGAAAAAAAAGAGCAAGTGCAAACTTTAAAGTTGTGAGGGGAATTATTTTACATACAGCAGACACTTTTAAGGAATGAAACCTATAGAAATGAAATGGATTAAACTGTATTTCCTTTTAATGCAAAGAAATTAGTGACTAACAAAATTATTATTGGGGTTTCATTATATTTGTTGATTTTAAAAATAAACATTTTTAATATACAAAATGCCAGTTATGTAAAGCATACAGTAGTCCCAGAAGCTATCATTTTGATTGATGGTGTGGATTCCCTCTTCATCACAGCCATGTTAATAATTGCACTGGCTCCTTAGGTTTTTTCTTAAAGTATCCCTACAAGTAATAAAAGTAGTAGAAAACATGCCCAGATAAAACCTTTTGTCAGCAGAAGCAGTAAAAAAAACATGAATGGAAAAGAGCCAGCAAACACAGCCATCAGAACCTGATATTTCTAGTTTAAATTGTCTTTCTCATTTTAAACAGTCTACTATTTTTTGGAAACTTTCTAAGCTATACATCCACTGCTCTTCCAGAGCCTACATAATCCCTGAATGGTGCTTGTGATGCCTCTGTTGAAGCCAGGGGCCTAATCTCTCCTACAACCCATAACAAAATGGCTCTGAAGGGGAGCACTAAGTTACTTGAGCAGAGGCACTCTCTGCTAGTAGATTAAAATGACCAATAGGAGCTTGACTGATGTCATTTCTTGACCATCTCCTTGTCAACATTATTAATGAGGTATTGTAGAATGTTTGTACACTAAGACTTCTAGGAGAAGTGGAAACACATTATGACATTGGGACAAGTAAAAATGAACATATGGTGCCTCTGCAATAGGTAGGGGATGAGGCAAAGACGTGTCCTATAAAAATGGTTAGTGGGATGTTTTTGAAATACCTGGATGAACCTCTAGTTTTGATCCTTTTCGGAGAACAATAATCATCTTGAGGAGAAAATGAACAGCAAGTAAAACATCATCATGATAGTATGGCAATGATGGAGATAACTGCACAATTCTTAAACATACATAACCATAGACATATAATAAGTTTAACATAACCCACAACTATAGCCTCTTCCCAAACTCTGCACTGTAATATCCATACATTGTATAAATTCATGGTGATCCATGATGCATATTGCAAATAATATTTGGGTTTATTTGTATTGTTGACTTTCCAAAAAAATTAAGTCTCCAGGCAATTTGTTGGATCAATAAGTCTAGACCAAATTTAAATGAGACATTTTGACTTTGCAGCAATATTATTTTGCAAGGCAAGCATCTCTGCTTTGACAGCAGTTTTAGTGCCCAATTCTGAAGTTTTAGATTACAACTGGCAGATGATAGATATAGACAAATCAAAGGAATAACATACCCTTTTTATATTTGGCAAATTGGTTAGAGATTATTTTGTTCTGTATAAAAGTTGGACAGTATAGCCCAACTTTTATGCCACTGCCAGCTAAAACAAAACATTGCTTACTTTTAGAAAGTGACAAAATTAAACTTGAGTAGTGCATTCGCAGATTAAATCACAACTGACTGCATAAAGAAAAACCCTATTTTGTTCTATACATACTCATTTTTTCTTCTCTTCAAGATGGTATTTCTCAGTGTGTGTGCATGTTAAGAAAAATCCTGTGACTAACATACACTCTGTAAATCCATGTGGAAAGTATTGAAGTGTGGAGTTTTGCTTTGTACCTGCAATAATCACCACATGGATTCCCAGTCTCTTGGGAACACTTAATGTAATTCTTTGATTCATAGCTGTTCTTTGCTGTTTGCTCAAACATCTCCAACCTGATCCACTTCATAAGTACTGAGAAGTCAGTTTCCAGCTGGTTGATTGCTGAAGTCCTAACAAACCTTCAGGGAACCAGTTTGGGAAATGCTCGTGAATTAGTTCCACTAAAGATGAAAGTTTATGAATTTTATAAGGATTGAATGATCATCTGCTTATGTGACTTAAGAAGGAGGGAGGAAATCTATGACATCCTAGTAAATATACTAGGTGCTGCAAGAATAAATCTGGCAGCCAAGCTGAAATGGGCTACAACCTTGAACATTTATGACTTTCTTATTAGGTTTTGACAAATGACAGCAATGACTGGTATTTTAGATTGCAAAGAGTGCCAATCTGTGGATAATTTTAGAGAATGATGCACTGGTCATCTGTAAATATATGTATTACTATTACTACTACTGCTATTACTACAACTACTACTACTACAACTACTACTACTATTATTATTATTATTATTATTATTATTATTATTATTATTATTATTATTATTATTATATTTGATTCACAGTCTCGGACTGGTAAACATTTAACAGTTCAAGTCCTAACGAAGGACCTAAGAGCTGTTACAATAATGTCTGGACATTTTTTTTTGCAAAGTGAGGATATTAAGGTCCAATACATTCAAAATTTCCTTTTCCCTCTGGGTATTGCTCCAAGGGATCCTGTTACCATTGGTCTGTTCCTTCACAATTGCTCAACATCAATTTACAGACCACGATATTTCATTATTTTTTCCAGCTGTTTCTTTTTAATTCGTGCATCACCTGGTATTGCAATATCAATGAACCAGCCTTTTTTTTTCCACAATAGAGATGTCAGGCTTGTGGGGGGGGCAGATGTCTGTTTGTTTGAATATGAAGATCCCACAGGATCTGTTCATTTTCAAGAACTTTGTCAGCTTGGCATTCCCAGTAATTTTTGCTGCATTTGAAGTCAAAATTTGGCAAAACTTCCAAGGTATGATTTAGGCAACTCGATCATGATTTTGTTGATAATCAGCCTGTGAAATTTTGCTGTAGTCACTGATAAAATGATGATGATGATGATGATGATGATGATGATGATTTGTAGGTCTTATTTTCCATATTCTAAGTTTTTGTTATTGTAACAACCCCCTCCCCTTAAAGAGGGAAATTTCAGTCTGATCCTCCCATTTTTCCAATGTATTTCACAAAAAAATATTGCATAGGAAGTATGGAGTAAGAGCATACTAGCAGTCTAGAACAACCTAGACTGGTTGTTCAAGGAACAGTTCAGCCAGGGATAGGATTCTATCAGTTCGCACCTATTCAGTAGAACTGATTGTTAACATTCTAAGCAGTTCGGAGAACCGGTTGTTAGAAGAAATTACTGGCCTAATCCTGTAAGGAAAGCAGGAAGGAAACATTCTAGTGTTGCTTACAGAAACTGCCTCTCCGTTCATCCTTATTATATTTTTGGCAGGATTAGACTTCCTGTCTCTGGAACTTCTCTGGAGTTTTTTTCTCCTCCTTTGCTGGTACTTTGCTTGTGTGGAGTGACCATTCAAAGTTACAATGGCACTGAAAAAAGTGACTTATGACCATTTTTCACACTTATGACTGTTGCAGCATCCCCACAGTCATGAGAGGCCAGGCGAGGAGATGCGTGCCTCGATTTGAGTGATATTGAGTTGGCCACGCCCAGCCAATAACATGACCATCAAGCCATGCCCACCATCTAAGCTTGTTAAAAAATTTGAATCCCACCCCTGAGTTCAGCTAAAAGCATTCTAAGATAGATCATATACACTTATAGTTTATTAACTTCTACAACTCTGTCTATCCAACCAATTTGACCTGACATCTATGTACTATGTTTGTATATAAATATAGTTAGCAGGTAAAGTCAATAACAAAGTTAAACTTCAAAGCCCTCTATTAACAATCTATTGTTGTATTTCATTCACAGAAAGTCCATAACAGCTTCTACTCTACTAAATTAAACCACCACAATCTCTGTCTCTGATCTATCCAGGGTCAAATATACTTATTTGATTGTTAATAATAAGATTTTCCTTCAACTGGAATCTTTCCCAAGAATTGGATTTCATTTCCCCAACATAAAAAAGTTTTTGTTATAGATATCATAGCAGCATTTGTTTTTTAAAAAACCTCCTACAGATTGAAACTCATCTTTTAACATTTGTTTTCCAATTAAATATAATGTTTATTCCCCAACCCCCATCATTTTTCTTAAGAAAAGTCCAGTTCATCACTCATCAGTTCTGTCAACCCTAAGTCTTTAGAATCCATGTCCATGTCTCACAAGCCTGCAGTTTCCTTCTCCTTCAAATCTGCCATCAACAGATTAGATCCCAATCCATCCAATTTTAAGTCTGGTTTAATTGCTATTACTTGTATCTAGGTATTATCTTTAGATTGATTTAAAATCATTGTTATTTTATCACAATTTTATTTAAGTTTTCAATTTGAACTTATAGGTTGAAAATCATTTTCCCCTGAAAGGCTTCCTAAAGGGCTTTATCCTCAAGTTGATGCATTATTTGCACTTTTATATACTCCAAGACTCTCCTACAACTGAGCTTTTATAACTAATCATAAACAGTTCCTCTCAAGGATAGGAGAATTAGATGTAGCATAACAAAATGACTTCAAAGAAGGTTGAGATAATATTTCCCACAATAGAAATGAATAGAAATAAATGAAATTCCTATCAAAGGTTAAAAAAATTAGACTAGAGCTTTTAAAAATTAATAGAATGTAAAATCCTTGTGGGGAAATCCAGTGAAATGTAATTCAAATCAGATCATTTTCACTACCCAGGAAATCACCAATGACCTCCATACAGAGAAAGCAAAAATGATTCTTAGCAGCAAAATATAGCAGTAAAAAATGCCAAAAATTCATGTTAAAATCCAGTAAGGGGTTAGAATAAATCAGCATTCAACCAGTTGAATTCAAAATGTGTAGTTAAAACCAAGGCATGCTTAAAACAAACAGCTGAAAGAAAAAGTTAGAGAACCAACCTTCTAACCATTCCTACCAAAAATTGCAACTGTTGAGATTCCACTTCCCAAATAGGTCTACCATCATCCAAGGGCCCATCTTGAGCCATTCTAAATTGCTCCCATGCCCTTAAAGAACCAGCTTTGGCAACAAAATCAGCTTTAGTCCACAGGAAAAAAAGATCATCCTGCTCAGCATACCATTTTCAGAGGACCCAAAATTAATTTTAAAATCTTATTGCAAAAGTTTTAAAATTCTAATTTTATCTTTATTTATCTAAAATATCTAATTTTATTTAGTCCATTTATAACTTTCCAAGATGAGAATTGTAGTTACTTTTTTGCTGTTTACTTAAGTTTATTGTTAAAATTTTCTTTCATTTGGAATTATGTGAATCTGCTGACCTATGAACACTTATGTTTTCACTGTTGTCATTCCAAAGGTCTCCAATACCTTACAAGTAGTTAATGAGCAGTCAGAAGTAGTTATTTTCTAAATGTAATTCTTCTTCTTCCATGTCTTGATCAAACTTTAAAATGCCAGAATGAAGCCACCTTCTTGACTCTATTCTTGGCTTTGGTGACTGACCAAAAACAAGTCATTATCGGTATATGTTTCTGGTAGTTATTGTCAGCTTTGGAAGCTATATTAGCACCAGAAGCTTCCATGATGCCACATTCTTGAGCCTGGGAAGATGGGAGGGGGGAATTGGATGGAGCATATGTAGTAGACATAATAGCATTCTTCTTTAGAGTCAAGGTCATGTTGTTCCTGCACCTGGCTGAGGAGGAGTAGAGGGGATGTCTCAAGTTGGCATGGATGGTGATTGGAGCATGTGATGGAATGACGGGGGCAAGGAGCGGATTTGTAATATTTTCCTTATTGGAGGGAGGGAAACCTGGAACTTTCAGATTTGGGATTTCCCAGATGTGCCAGTTTACTACTCTAATAAAAGGGAACTTTGAGAATATGTCTGGTTCGGAGTTACATACCAGCAGATGGAATGGGCTCTGTATCTCTCCACATTCACATAGTGTGTTGTCACTAAGAGCCTCCAATTGAGCATATTGGTTTTACATTTAGACACTTCAATTCTCTACCTATTTAAATGTGATTAAAAAGTGAGGATTGCAAACTTAAGTGTTCCACTTCATTTATGAGCAAGATGGCTAATCCCATCATAGTTTAGTCCTCAAATTTGCAGAAAACTGCTGTCCTGAAGTCTCCTTGCAGGAAGCAGCTGTCCAGAATATACAGTACATTGGGTGATCTTTCATCCTCTCCTTATATGGAGAGATTCCTAGGAACTGGTCTAATTACATTTGCCATAGTTTTCAATTTGCTATGTATCCTCTGAAAATCACTGAGTTTACAAATTCTTCAACAATATGATTAATTTGGTTTTCATTTAGTGAGATATATGAATGAAAATTTGCAAAATATGATTTATGAATTAGAGTGTAATTGTGAATTTGGATAATTGTGGTTTATTTACAAGTTATAAACATACTATAGTTTAGCACAATTTGTAATCACTCTCTATTGTTTTCTTTTTTAAAAAAATTGCAAGAAAGCCAAATATTAGTTTTTCTTTGAAAATATTTGCCAAATGTAAAAAAAAAATCAAATAAAATTGGGCTAGATATGTACATGCTTAGTTTTTTACATTTTATTTTTAGATATGGCTGTTCACTTTAGTTGACTTCATATCATTTTGTAGCCTCCAAATGACTGAACATTTGTTTTATTGCATCTTACAGTTTATGATGAGGAAATTATGCTAAATTACCCAGGGGAATGGTTGTGATTAAACTATTTGTTGTTGTTTCCTAAACTAAATTAACTTATTCCCCAAAAGAACCATACCTGGAATGTAGATATAATGTTCTCATATATTTCTCAAATGATTGGAATCTGAGGAAGGGACAGCTGTATTCTCTCTCTCTCCCTCCCTCCCTCCCTCCCTCTCCCCCCCTTCTCTTTCTCCATCTTTAGTTTGTTGGATAAAATTTTGGGCTGCCTTGCAAATCTAAGCTTATGATTTGGATCACTTAAGTAGATCTGGTTTTGTTTCTGATAAACTGGCAGAAGCATTAAAACTCCTTTCTTTGCAATGCTGAGTTTGTATGAAGCATTAGATATTCTCAAATGAAGTCCACTTCACATACAAAAAACTCAGCAGCACACATACACCCATCCCACCCACAAGGTTCTCCCAAACTTTTAATTCTTTGGAACTTTGGAGACACAAATGTGACTGAATCCTTAAAATACAAGATTTCCCCTTCGATAAATTGCTTTCATATTATTTTCTAGACAGACTGTTACATCATACAAGTCTTTAGAAACAGTCATATCTTACCCTAATTTGTAAAATAAAAAAAATACGGTCAGGATTTCTTAAGTTGTAGCAAGACAATAATAAAAACATAGCATGCTTAATTTTATTCTTACAACTCTATGGGGTTCAACATGTCCATAATTGTTACTGTATGAGGAGACCTCATGAGGAGTCTAAGTAGTCAAATAGTAGAAGGAGTCTGATGACACCTTTTCAGAGAAACATGTTTTATCAAAAAACATTTTACTTATCAGATTCCTTCTGCTTTTTCACATAATTGCCAAGTTATTCTAAAATGCTGAAGTCTGAATCCATCCCTTTAGAATGGCATCTTAATAGATGGTATATAGAAGCAATCTTTTCAATAAAACTAGGTAGAAATAATTTTGACAGTGTGAATCCTGTTTGCTGCTTGCCTTTTCTATATAATTACCTTGTCACAAAGTTTTGTTTTGAATCATTGCTTATATTCTGAGGGATGCTCAACTTAAACTGAATTAGAACTAGTTATATATACAGTGAACCTACTGAAAACAGTGGGATTTAAATTAAGCATGACTAACTTGACACAAATCCCAAAGATTTCAGTGGGCCTACTGACTGCAATTACATCCAGTTTAAAGGGTTTTTTAAAACATACTCCATAAATGCCTATACAGTTTTAATGATCAGTTCTGAAAATCGGTCCTAAACCCCCTCTTAAAATATTTCCCTAAACTAGAGCGGATGATGATTCCAACTGGGACTACACACTGACCTATTCTGATATGCTTTCTCCTTTTGCTGATTGAAATTATGGTCTGAAAGGAGTTTTGTGCACATGTGTTCAGCAAAATATTTGACAAAGTGTCCCATGACATTCTGAATAGCCAATTAATTAAATATAAACTAACTAGTACAATCTTTTTTTTTTTAAAGGGCTGGTTCAAAAATTGTACTCATAGAGTGCTAATGAATGATTCCTCATTAAATACAATAAGGTATTATGTGAGTTGCCACAAAGATCTACCTTGGGCGTTGTAGACTTCAGACAGATTTGGATGAAGTTATAGACAGAATGTTTATCAAATATGCAGTGACACAGAATAGGGTGGAGTACCCTCCAAGAAATAAATAACATTCACAACAATCTTGATACTTTGTAGCAATTGGCTGAAAATAACATAATGAAATTTAAGAGACAAATGCAAAATTCTCTATTTAGAAAACCGAAATCAAATGCACATGTATAGGATTGGGGATACTTGGCTTGGTAACAGTATTTATGGAAAAAAATCTTGGCACAACAGTTGGTAACTAATTTAATATGAGTCAGCAGTAAGCTGTGGCAGCAAAAACTAGTAAATGCAATTTTAGGCTGCATGCATCACAGACGTATGGTTTCCAAATCTCAGGCAGTAATTGTTCCACTTTATTCTGCATTTGTTAGATCCCAGTTAGCATCACTATGTTTAAAAAGATTTCAAACAAGAACCATTTCAGAGGAGTGCAACAAGGATGACTAGAGCACCAGAAATGTAATTTTAAGAAGAGAAATATACATAGAAGAGAATACACAGAAGGAAAATCGTCAAGACTGTTCTCAATAATCTCAGCAGGCAGGACACAAAATAATGAAATTCAGTTATTGGAAAGCAGATTCTGATTTGCTGATCAAAACTGCTTTGTAATAGTAGAACAATTGAGTGATGGAAGAAGTATCTGGGTGTGTTCAAAGAGGTTTTGCAGTTGTCTCTCTGGGATTTTTGCACTGAGGATGGGGTCAGTTTAAAGGAGCTTCTTAACACGAGGATTTTTAATGCTAGGATTCTTTTTAATGCTAGGATTCTTAGATTAAATGTAAAAGTAATATCCCATTCACTATGCTTTCTTTCATAACACTCAATACACAAAAATGGCATAGTTAGCTGGCAAAGACACAACAAACAGGATAGTGATGGAGAAAGACATTTAAACAGTGATGAGTTCAAATAATTTGCTGCCTGAGTTGAATGAAAAATACCTTCTCTTTCTTGTTGGATGCTTTTGGATTTTACACAGTTATTGCAAAGATAAAAATGAGAATTCCTTTATGTCTTAGAAGAGAGGCAAGATATAAATATAACATAAAGATGAATAGATGATCTGGTAAAACCACAATTGTATGTCTTTGCATGACTTGCTGGGATTGTAGGATATGATTCCCAGATCAACCAAACCTTGGGAAATTTTAAGGCATGTTTTATTTATTAATTAAATTATTCAATTTATGTAGCCAACCTCTTAAAGGTGGATGGCAGAGCAACATACAATTAAAATAACAACAACACATATAAGAGCTGTAATGGTGCATTGATTAGAATTTAGTATTGCAGACTAAACTCTGCCAACTGCCAGCAGTTCAATCCTGATTGGCTCAAGATTGACTCAGTCTTCCATCCTTCCAAAGTCAGTAAAATGAGGACCCAGATTGTTGGGGCAATATGCTTACTTTGTAAACTGCTCAGAGAGGGCTGTAAAGCACTATAAAGTGGTATATGAGTTTAGCTGCTATTGCTATTGCTACCCACAAATCCAAACCCAATCATAAAACATAATAAAGTATAAAATACATCTTGAAAAAAGGAATGTAATGATCAGAAGAATAACAATCAGAAATGTTTACAAATGATCCTGATTTTTATGGAAAAAGTCCTCTTTTGACTTGGAAGTTTTTTGTAACTATAGTCCAAATTCCAGTCTTTCCCAATGAACTTAAGTATGATATCATTCTTAGCTACTGGTCATATCTGCCAAAAAGCTTTCAGAGAATTTCCTCACCATATTACAAATTTTATGAGTTATATGAAAAACTGGGAAATGATTCAACTAGCAGCTTTGGGTTAATTTGTAGATCTAAATAATGACTTTTTTATTTCATGTATTATTGTAATATTGGGCTGTCCTGCTACAAGAATGCTTCCTGGTATAAAATAACAAATATTTGCAAACAAGCCAGCCAATAATGAGGCAGTAGAAAAAGTACCCATGCCCTTCCCTACTGCATACAAAGAGGTAGGCACATATTGGATGTAATGGCAGTGCAAAAACCAAAGGTCCCCAGCCTGTGCTCTATGCCCAAATAAGCCTATGCCAAGAAGTTCTGATTAAATTTAGATTAGAAATTCATGTATTGAAACAGATATGAGTTGATCTGAGCTTGGGATCTGATGGCCAAATCACTTTATTGTGAATTACTTCAAGACTGAATCTGCAAAAGATGTGTCCATAGGCTACAATGGGGGATGTGATGAATACCCTAGAACAGGGGTGTTAAACTCAAGGCCCACTGGCTAGATCTGGCCTGGAGATGTTCAGGCCGGCCTCAGGGCCGGCCTGAAAACAGCAAAGGACTGGTCCATGGTACTTTTGCCAGTGAGAATGGAGCTCGGGGACTGTGTGCCGCTCCTTTGCATCCCATTTTTGGCTGCAACAGCCTCCTGCAGTCCTCTGCCAGCTCCATTTTCACTGGCAGAGGGCTATCAAAACAAACTAAAAACAAAACAAAAGGAGAAATGTTTCCCCTTTTGCATTTGAGCATGCAAGAAGGGAGAGGAGAGGAGAAAGGAAAAGAGGAAAGAAAAAGAAAAAGAAGGAAAGATGGGAAGAGAGCAAGGAAGGAAAAACAATGAAAGAGAAAAAGAAAGCAGAAAGGAGAATGAAGAGAGAAGGGAAAAGAAGAAAAGGAAAAAAAGGAAGGAAGGAGATTATAATGAGAGTGAGGGACTTTCTCAGAAAATTCCTGCCCTAGCATTTGGCTATCACAGGTGAGTTTCATATTAAGCCCTCCATGGCCATGCCCATCCAGCACATCCACCATGGCTACGCCCACCTCCAGCCCTCCAAGGTCAAACGCAACCCTACTGTGGCCCTCAATGAAATTTGATCCAACAACAAACATTAATAACAGAACATTATGTTTGATAGAACATAAATAACAGAGAACTTACAGGAAGCAAGAAATAACTGCCACATAATATAATTTAGGAAATATTTAACTCATGGTCAAACGTATTAAAGGAAGGTTTAATTAGTTTTAGCACAGAGATTATTGTGATCTTTGTCTGTATGGTTTTTTGTCTTTTGAGTTTGTATATTTGTATATTTTAATTTTTTGTATTCAATAAAGTTTGTTTTAAAATTAAAAAAAAAGAACTTTGACATCCCTGCCCTAGAAGACTGCCTGAAAGGGCTTCACATTTGAGTAGAATGTGATGAAATACTTTGCATACTTTGCAAAAAACAACAACAACAACCGTAAAAAATGTTCTAGCCCAATTGGGGTTTTGCCCAGATTTCAAAAAGAATTACATTAATTAAACTCAAACAAAATTCCACAGTGGATCACATGATCTGGAATGGGGCTGTTCCAGGGGAGGGTTTCTACTGGTTCTGTCCATCTCTGTAGAACTGGTATCTCTGAAGAGCAGCAGACATAANGTTCCAGGGGAGGGTTTCTACTGGTTCTGTCCACCTCTGTAGAACTGGTATCTCTGAAGAGCAGCAGACATAAAACCAGTTCTATGTCTGCTGATATCTTTGCCCACCTACCCGCCCGATCCAAGAAGGTGAAGCTAAAGCACTTTTCCTACCTGCTTTCAGGTGGGATATATGTAGAAATAATATCCTGCCTGATAGAGCTAGGGTAATCTTCTTCAATTTGACAGTTCCTGGGAAGTGATTATCAAATTTCCTAACAGAGAAAAAGGAAGAATTTCCCCCAGTAGCTGAACATCCAGTCATGTTAGTCAAATGCCCCAGAGGAGCCCCCCAATTGTTTGAAAAGTCAATTAATAATAATCTTGAAATGCTGATTCTGCCAGAAGGTTACACTAAGTACATCAACTTAAAACCTTGATAATCTGTTGGAATCAGCCAAAATGCAAGGTTGGAACGAAGGGGTACAAATATTTTTTTATTCCTGCTGACATAGTCCTTGTAGAAGTTTTAGAGGACATTGTCCTCTTAACAACTGTGTTGTTCATAACAATCAAAAAGATTTTTAAGCAATCTCTGCCAAATTTTACTATTAGACTTCCAGACTCTTTTATTTTTTCTGCAATCTTCATTCTCTCAAACTTCCATTCTTTCTGAACCCAATCTCTTAACATGTTCACATTATCATAGTTACAAGGAGTTGGTGAGTTTATATGCTTATTTATAATATTATTCAAGAAGCCACATGGAATAATATATAAATTTTAATTGCAAAACTCAAACCACATATCTTTCTATTACTCTCCAATCTGATGTATTCAAATTTCATCTGCATTACTATTTTAATGTTCTAAGAAGTTTTCTTCTGTTGGGTTTTGAAAGTAGCTGGGGTAACTTTTGGTGTACAGAACTAGTTTTTTGTTTGCCTGACTACCCTCTCTCATTTACTCTCATATTCACATGCATATAATAATATCTTCAAGATAAATGTAATTAGTAATCTAATAACCCAGATTCTAAATAGATTAGTCTGGCAGAAATACCAGCATGTCTATCCCACCAGGTGATTGGAAAATATATGCTATAT
The DNA here is from genome assembly GCA_004320025.1 of Laticauda laticaudata. NCBI lineage: Eukaryota > Metazoa > Chordata > Lepidosauria > Squamata > Elapidae > Laticauda > Laticauda laticaudata. Next base: position 90,849 of record BHFT01044252.1, read on the forward strand.
ATTCAACTTAATAATTTTCAATTAAAGGTCACCTCAAATTTTCTCCACCACATATTATAAATTAAATAGTTCAGAATTGATTTGTACATTGATACCAGATATAATTATTATGAGCTCGAGGCTGTCCTCCTACTAGTACACATAAAATATAAACAGAATGATGCCCATCCTTGCTGTTGCTGAAATGGAGGTATCTTGAATTTAAGAATTTGAGGAAAATGCACAATTATCTCAGAATGAAAATTGACAAAAAATATGGTTCTTCAAATAGACAAAAACATGGGCACTAATTTCTATAATGTCTAACTAAATTCAGAAGATAATTGTTTATTGGACTTCAACTCACTTGGTGTAGTCATACCAAACTTATAACAATACTTGCTGTTTAGGTTGATTACTTTCCTTGATGACTGATGTTGACTGATGTGCTTGCACCTTTGTGATAGTAGCTTTCTTACTAAATCTATCTTCAGTGATGTGGTTCAAAATTCAGTAAGTGCCATGATCACTAAAATTCTGTTCTTTTTCCTTCCCATGAATAGTCTATTACCACAATAAGAACTATGTTCCTAAAAGCTACTGGTATGGCTTAGATCTGTCCGAGAAAATGTGACTATTTTATTATTGCAAGCTGTTTAAAATTTCCAGCAACTTAACATTGTCATCTGAATCCATTCTTTTATCATCAGCTAGCCTATCCAATGTTTTACAAAACAAAAGGAAAGGTCAGCTAAGAAGGTCTATAAAAATAAAAATCTAAAGTACATCAAATATTGGGAGACAGTGGCTGAAATGAAAAGCATGGTCTGTAAAGGGCAGCCATGAAATAGCACCAAAAACTTCAGATCCCTAAGAATACTGGACACTATCATTGCTGTAATGCAAGATCTAGGTGATATAAGTCAATCAGTTTGAATAAAATATAAACTTAAATACTTGCTACTCTTGAATGCCCATTGTTTTTAAGGAACCTGAGGTTGGATTGAGTATAAGGGCTGCTTCTGCCATTACGATAGTTGAGCAAATTGTAATTGTGTAGGTTTGTGGAAGCTGTGATATGAGTAGCTATCTGAATGTCTTCAACTAATGCAACATAGCATCAGATATTCTAAGCAGTCTGTCCTGAACCTGTTAGCCGGATGCTTTCAGGTGAAAATTCACCCTCAGTGTTGATACTAACTGAATCAGCTTCTGTAGGTGGAGGAACCATCTTGTGCTACTTAGACAATATTTGTGAATATTTCCATTTTTCAAGATAACTCAACTCATATCTGCTTCCCCTAATTTAATTGGAGGTATAGAGATTGCAGCCATACCTACCTCACCCACTCTTTCCTTTCAGACAACTCTGCAAGGGAAGTGCAGTCGTGCCAGGCTCATCCTATGAAACATTCTTGCCAAATATTTGCTGCCGTGCAGAAGATGGCATTCTGCAGATAAATTTGACAAGCATGGTTCTTTTGGAAATAAAAAAAGCCTGAAAGTGAAATCAGCCTCTATTCTGATTATTTCATATGCAGACCTGAAACAAATATTCACAGATCATTCTCTGACACTTAGGAAGTAATGGTAAAACCTTGGATGTCTGCTGTTTGGGCACATTTTTCTCAGATGGAATGGAGGATTCTGTAAGTGATTTGCAGTTTCCAGTTCCCAACATGTGTATCCACAGCTCACCAACCAGGAAACTGATCAGAATGCACTGGTCACTTAAGTATTACTACTTGCATCTTAAGTAACCCAATTGTCAGTAATAATTATTTCAGTGTTATTAACATTGCAAAAGAAGTGTGCCCCAGCACCATGGTTAAGGAAATCCCTTTTCAAAGAATTCCTCTGCACAGAAAAAATCCACTGCCTTTTAAACAGTCTTATTTAATTTAGATCAGAAGTTACACTGAGCATATGATATCTTTCAATAATTATTGCATCATGGAATCTGTAATCCTAACATTATGCAGCTCTTCCCCAGTCATTCTTCATAAGTGGCTGGACTCTACATTTGTTGGCTACAAATTCTGTAGAATGGAGTTTGACACAACTGGAGGACATGAGATGGAAAAAGACGGCAGGACAAAAAGGCACAATTCCAGCTTCAGTTCTTTAATTCAGAAAGGAAAGAAAAAAAAGGGAATTGGGGAATCAAGCAATGGTCAGGTGCTTAAAGCAGTTTTCCTAGCATGAAACAGAACTTTGTGGGAATTAGACAAAATTATAATATATGCCTTGGAATCAAGAAGGTAAATATTTGGAACAGCAATTATTTGAATTTGGCTTCAAGTACCAGATAGTTGTTGCTATCACTGGACATTACTGACTGATATCCTCACATTTCTTTTCTCTTCTTTCTTTCTGGATTGGTCCACATCACAAACATTGGGGCTTGGAGCAGGAAGGCAAAACAGGCATTTAGGAAGCTCAGCAGAACTAATTGTGAATTCATCTGCATAGACTTGGAGCAATTGGAGAAAGCTTCACTATTTTTATTATACAAGCTTTCTTAAAATTTAATTTTATTATTTTTTTTGTGAATTGCTTACAAGATAAATAGGTATTAAGTAAAAAAACATAGTTATGAATACATAGATATATAAAAAAAAATAAAAAATAAAAGAGAAAACCAATAGGACAAAGGGGCGATGGTTAGGCACATTGCGTGTGCTTATGCTCCCGCTACAGACACTCTTAGCGAAAAGGGGTAAGTCAATAGTAGGGCAGTCTAAGGTTAAAGTTTTTGAGAATTTGGGAAGAAATCACAGAAGTCAGGTAGAGTATTCCAGACATTGACCACTCTGTTGCTGAAGTTGTATCCTGGAATCAAGTTGTGGTGGAGTTTGCTATCTATTGTTGGCTCTTGTGTTGCTTATGTTTGAAGCTGAAAAAATATTCATGACAGGGTAGGAACATTGCAATGTATGATTTTTATATTACCATACTTAGACACGGAACTGAAGGCGCATAATTGTAGATTTTCTAGTGTCTAGGAATTTTGCAGGTCTGGTGGCATAAGGTATTCTGCAAGGAGTCAGAGGAGTGGAGAACTCTTCTTGTGAAATATTTTCTGGGACTTTCTCAACTGTGTTAATATCAAATACGTAGCATGTCAGCTGATTCCAAGACCTGAGATGAGGTATATTCCAAGTATTGGTCCAGCAAAGTTGGTGAGCTAGTGTAAGTATGCTACTATCGCCATTGCAAACAGTGACACTAGAGACCATCTAAGTTTATCAGCTTATATGCTGTACATGCTATCTTCCTTATTAATGTCAGGGCCTCTAGCACTACAAGATACATTAGAGATAAATACTCAGGTCCTCTGAAGAGTTTGGATCATCAAACAAGGTCTTGACCATTCAGCTTTTGTATTTTTATTTCTGATTTTTTTTGCCAATATGTTAAGACAGAGCCATTTTATTTTGTTTGAAGATTTTGAAGTGCATTTTGCTTGAGCCATTCTGAATACAAAATGGATTAGTCTTTTGAAAGGGTAGCAGTATTGTTGGTGGTGTTGAATAGCTTACATCATCAGCGAAGAGAACTGCAGTTGCTCTTGATATGATCACAGAGGTCATTTTATGTAGAGTTATGAAAGAAAAGTTGGTCCTAGAAACACTGCTTTGGGGACACCATGTTGAAGGTAGCAGAATTTGATAGGATGCTCCCAATTTTGACCATATGTTGTCTGCTTGACAGGAATGCTTATATCCAGTCATGCAGGTGTCCAGAGACACCATAAGATTTTAATTTTAGGAATAGTTTGTCGTGTACCACTGAATCAAAGGCTTTAGAGAAGTCTATATAGATTTTGTCTATTGCTTTGCCCTGATCGAGTTGTGTAGTGCATTTGTTTTTGCATTGTAAGAGTTGCAGATTACATGATAGTTTTTTTCCTGAAATCAGATTGTTTATTAGAGAGTAGGTTGTTTGTTTCTAAGTGGAGGATGATGGATTGGTTACAATCAATGGAATGCAAAAGATTAAAATAGCTCAGGGTTGGGATCCAACAGGGTTAGCTACCAGTTTGGTGATTTATGAGATTCGGTGATTTACGATGTGCTTCCCTGTGCACTGCGTGCACACCTGTAAATCATCATCAGCTTGCTGCCTGGACAGTTGAGCAGTGCTGAGTGCAGAGAAACAGCCTTTGAAAAAGCACTTTTTTCCTGCTTTTTCAACTGCCTTGCACAGCAGCTGAGGTTGAAAAAGCAGGAAATAAAGATCAGGTAAGAACCCAGGCAGGTGGGTGGGCCAAAACATCAGCAGACATAGAATCAGTTCTACAATACTGGACAGAACCGGTAGAATCCCACCCCTGAAATAGCTGTATATCTTGCATGCATGGCTGCAATTTTAATTGGTCATTATCAATGACCAATGCAACATGGTAAGACTACGCTGCTTCTAGGAACTTCTATTCGTCATCCTTTTCCTACAAGAGACAAGGACTAGCACAACATTACTTCAGTTGTGTGGTGCAGGGAGGAATAGAATAGAAGAGTTGGAAGGGACCTTGGAGGTTTTCTAGTCCAACCTCCTGCTTAGGCAGGAAACCCTATGCCATTTCAGACAAATCGAGGGTTTAGGGCTCTGCCGTGGGTTTGTGATGATCAACACTTTTATCAATAATTTGGCTGGAGAAATTGAGGGAGATATAACATTTGTAAATGCCATAAAACTAGAAGGGTGGCTGCAGAAGAAACAAGTTGCTTTGGAAGAAATAAGTTTTAAAAGATCTAGACAAATAAGAAAATGTTTAGTAATAGCCTTTATTGTACATCATTTATACAACAAAATTCATTTAGCCTCAACTGGTGCTATCAATAGCAGAAAATACAATACAATATGAATTGTATAGAGCGGTGGTGGCTAAGCTTTTTGGGCTCCTGTGCAAAAAATTGTGTGCATGCATGCGCTCGTGTGCCAGCACCCAGAAGGCAATGTGTGTGCCCCCTCCATGAGCAATCCCTACCACCACTGACCCCTTACCTGCACTGCACCTCCCAGCTGATTTTCGGCCTCCCAGAGGCTTGAGGAAAACTTCTGCAGCCTTTGCAGGCCGAAAAATGGGCCTGTTTTGTCACTTCCGGTATTTCCGGAAATACAGGNGCATGTGAAGTGAGGTACGTTTGCCTGCAGTTCGCGTGGCTGGCACAAATGGCTTTAATGCCATTTGTGACGGCACCTGTGGCATGTGTGCCATAGATTCACCATCCCAAGTATAGAGAATAATCCCTATACAAACAATTGGGAGAAAAGAAAAGAAAATTAGTTATAACAGAAAATAAAAGACAATATGAATAATATAGACAATAATCCCTATACAAGCAATTGGGGGGAAAAAACTAGTCATACATTTCCATATGTACTTGGAGTGATTGTAATTGTGTTTAGAAGTCTAACAGCCCATGAGTAGAAGCTGTCCAGCTAGCTATGCTTCAATGTCTTCTTCCCAATGATAAAAGTGAAAAGAGACACTGGCCAGGGTGTGAGTCATCCCCATTTGTAGCTTGGGATTGAACTATGGGGTTCTTGGTGCTCTCTGAGTTCAGTTATTTGCTTGACTGCACTGGTGATGTTACCTAGCCTGGTAACATAATGTCTGCAAGCAAACAACCAAGCTCATTAAACACCGAGGACCTCACAGAACTAGACAGACTTGAATAGTAGTGTTCTGTATGAAAATAGTTTACTCCAAATTCTCCAATCTGATTGGCTAAGAAAGCCAGCATAGGGATTGGTTTGCTAGGAACCAATCCAAAGGAAACGCCAAAAGGCAGTTAAATCAAACTAATGTCATTGGCTACAAGCCGGCAGGCAA